>OZ007554.1:56859755-57071315 GCA_963931855.1 Philhelius festivus
AATCGATTTCAAGCTTTCCAAAGCCTTTTTCAAAATGGCGGACAACGCAAGGGCGTTTTTTGTTCGAACTTTTTGGATTTACACTCTCCAATAGGTACTCTTTAAGAAACAAAAAAAAAAATTCGACGCAGTATTTTTTGTAGATATAAAATACTAATTTGATTGGACTAACAGCAATTGCAGAAAAGTAAGACCGCAACGTCAGTTGTCCATTCCTGCATACAACACACACACGATTGGTTAAGAGTTTTACTTCAGTCACTGCTGTTCAAGGGGCTGTGGCCTGTGGCGCCTTCAAATGTATTTATTAATTTTATGCTGCCATTTCTTTGTGACATGTTTTTTAACTTAAATTACATTACATCAGGACAAAGAAATCTCTAATGAAAATAACGCCATTTAAATTAAAATGCAAGGTTAGATTGCACGAACTTTCTCTTATGTTCAAGAGACTAAGAATTTGAAAGTTGGATGTTATTAGAAATAAAATGCACGACTTCATCGCAAGATTGGAGCTAAAATTGGATGCCATGTGATTTCTTAAGAAAATATTAGTTAGGCGAGACCAAAATTTATAAATCGTTGTAGAAGTTTTTTTTTTTAAATAAGCCTTTATATGTAAATTTTTCAAATTTAAACTTTAAATTTGTATTGATATATGAATAAAATTTAAATTTCGAAAAAAAAATATTGACTGGTTTTTGACATATCCAATTTTCAAAAAAAAAAATTATTGTTTTTTTTTTTTCAAAAATCAAAAAAAATATTTTTTTTTTATGTTTTGAAACGCAATGTTTTTCAAACTTTTTATACAAAATTTCATTAAAATCCTTTAAGCCGATTCAAAATTCCAAAAATAGTTCAAGGGTATGTTCAGTCAGTAATTATTTGAATTTCAACGTTTTTTTTATTGATTTATAGAACGTAAAAAATTATTGAAAGAAAAAATAATTTCCAAATTATAGCAGTCATTTTTGAGAAAAATACCTACGATTTTCGAAAACATTTTTTAACATTTCTATAGTGGATATTTCTTTTTTTATAAAACACAAAAAAACATTTCTTACACCTTGTTGATAATATTAAAATCCACTTAATTGTCAAAATTGATTTTCGAAAATGATTTTGTAATATTTGTATGGTGGGATAAAAGAGCAATTTTTGTATGCATTTTGTAGATAGTTTAAAACAACGTTAATTGTCACGTTTTAAATAAAATCGACTAACTAGTTTTCGAAATATTCAGATGTTCAAAAAATTAGTTTAAGATCCAAAAACATTTTTTTAATTTGAATACATAATACTGTTCAATTTTTTAGAGAGTTTGAGCATTTGAAAATTTATCAAAATAAGTTCTACCGTAATTTGAAAAAATCGAAAACAAATAAAAATGGTTCTATCGAGGGTCCAATTAATAACGGTTTTTCGTAATTTTTTGATTGCAGTTAATGTAATTTTTGGTCTTACAAATAAAAAAAAAAATATGTCAGCGGTAAAATTTAAAAATTCTAACTTCAAACAAATTCGGGAAAGTCGTGTAATAAATGGGGTTTTCTTAAGAGGGGGAGAATTTTAAATTGACTACATTGTTTTCTGTTATACTGGATTTAAAAGTTCTCGGTTGTTTTGAGGTTAGTTTGGTTTAACTATATTAATCATGAATAGACTTAAGTGCGCCGCAGCAACGTTTGCAAATTGTTCGAGAAACTCAACGGTCATAATTTTGTTCGGCGATGAAGCAAACTTTTGGTTAAATGATTCCGTCAATAAAAATTTGTGATGTTAATAATCCACAATCAGTTGTCGAAACACCATTATAATACAGAAATACTGCAAGTTTGGCCGGTAGAATAGATAATTGGTCGATATGTCTTAAAAAATGATAATAGTCAAGACGTTACAATCAACGCTCAGTGGTACAGAGACCATGATTACTAACTTTTTCGTGCTTCAATTCGAAAGCATTAATTTTGCAGATATAAGTATGGCACCGGTGTACAGTGATTCTTGATAGATAATAAATCAGGCTTTGCAGTGAATATTGTTTCGAGGCGCAATAACGCGGAATAACTAAAGTTTTGCTCTAATAAAGGTACAAAAATCGAAAAACATACATTTTTTTTAACTTCAATCACCAAAACAAAAATGTAAAACACCCTGTGAAATAAAAAGTTACTTACATTCTTATTCCTTGATATTTAAAAAATATAAAATAAATAAAACTTTTTTTAAAACATAGACCAAACGCACGAAAAAAAATAAGGAGTAAAGTAATCTCTTGCAGCAAATATACACAATAAAAATCGCCAACTGCAACTTCAATGCTATTTTTTTTTTGTTTACATGATCCCCACACAACAGTGCTTTTGTTATCATTTTCCGCAATCTTTTAGCTTTAAGAAAAACCGGTTTTGGCATCAATCGAGACTAGCCATTTTTCGAATTAAATTCCGCTAAATTCGCGAATTCCCACACTGTGCGGTGCTGCGCCACATGCGTTCGAGTGATTTGATGCCCTATTTACTGCGAAGAGTGTGTGAAAATTGGACCTCTAGATTTTATTTCAAATTAAAGTTATACGCCCCTACAGCCTTCATGTAGTCTACGGTCGAACAGACAGACAGACGACTTCCCCATCATCGTAATGTCAAATTTGATCAAAATCTATAACTTGCATAACTTGCCATATACTGTGAGTTTTGGAAAATTCGAGTTGAGAAACAATTCTTTTTTTTTGTTTAAAAAAAAGTTCAAAATCAGATAAATACAAAATATTTTTTGCTTAGTAATATTAAACTCAGGTACTTAAATCATTGTTTTATCTTCAAAATCTTATTTACAAAACGTTACTTAAGAAAAATTTTAGTTTTAGTTTCGCCTAGGCTAGACCATTTCGACTTGGCTGGCTGTACAAGTATCCAGAATAGCCACTATTGAGGCACTGAAAACTTTCGCTTGATACACGAAAGACCACCAAACCTCTTGAAGAGTAACTGGTATGGTATGGTGCGTCATTTCGGGGCAGCGGCATTTAGCCATATTACTTTAATGATGGCATACGCAATACGGTCAGTTACTGGTCAAACATGTTGGAAAGCTTTCCTGGTGCTCGAATTAGATCAACTAGAAATAAAGACCTACGGAACTATAGAACATGTGGTTCTACGAGACGATGTCGTTGCGAATTTTACGAAGAATTTTTCCAGGCCGAATAATGTCAAAAAGTGGTGTATTGACTAGCCCCCACGATGCTCTGATTTAATGCTTCCCAATTTCGTGCTATAGGATATCTTGAATACTTGTTTTTTTTCAGTGTAATTTGCACACACTCAAGGAACTACGCGTATAATATTATGGAGTGCATTTCAAAGGAGATTTAAAGTTACAAAATCTTAAAGGGAAACCAACTTGTTCGTTTGGTTGTTTCTCCGTTTATTTTTTTTTTTTTGATTTTTTAGAATGTGCCTGTTAGTCTTAGTTCCTGTCAGCTGTTTGGAGTTTATGGTGTCTTCTGTTAAAAATATTTATGGGGTTGAAATAAATGGAAGAGATCGCAGATCAACTTATACTAAATATTTGAAGTATTCAGAATTCAAATGACTAATGGGTATCGACAAAGGATTTATAAAGTTGAAAACAAAATAATAAACAGTGGGGTTTGATTTTATTAATTGCAATTCTAATAGATTATGTAGTATTTAGCGCAGGATACTGCACTCGATACGTTTTTGAACTCAGAATGGAAGAAGAGAAGGCAACCCAGTTTACCAAGGATGAAACCACATCAAAGTATATCAAAAGGCAAAGTTATCAAAATTGCCCAGTCAAGAAATTGGAAAGAAAGTTGAATCTTCAGTATAAAGATACATACTTTCTTCGTTAATGACATTCATAGAACATTTTCAAAACTATTTGAGTATTTTTATAATATGCAATTTTTCGTATTTTAAACTTTGGAATCAAATTATACGGATATATCTAAAAATGAGAATCAACAAGAACGAACCAAATTATTTAAAAAATAATAAAATCGATAAATAAAACAAAAAATTTAAATACAAGAAATAAAGCAACGATTATTATTTTATGATAAATATTAATTTCAAGAATGAGGAGGATCTTTAAGAAACAACTTTTGGAAAGAATTTATATTGCCATAATCAACAAGTATCTACGAGTATTTACGAATAAATACAAAAATAAACAAAAACAATTCAAAAAAGAATAATTTGAATGCAATGTTTTTGGCCAGATACCCAAGATTTGGAATTTTTGGGCATTCGAGATTTTGGAAGAGAGATCTCCTCTAAAGCAAGTTCAATTCATCAATTCGCCCCTTGCGGTAATTTTTATTTTTTATTAAATTTTTAAAACAAAATTAAATGATGGGCTTCTTCTAGATCTTCATCAAGATCTTTCTAAAACTAAGTTTCTTCAAAAATTCATTAAAAAAATTTAATAAATTTTACGAAAGCGGTGTTCCTTATCTTTGTCTTTACTGTAATAAAACATGACAAGAAGAACAAATAAATAGGGATGCAATTTCGTTGCACAAATATGACAAATGCAAGTAACCTTCAAAAGAATACCGCCAGCAAAATTTCGCAAACGCAACTTAAAAACCTAATTTGAGAGAGAGTGAAGAGTTATTTCGTGTGCATGTTGGTTGGTAAGATGGTTTGGTTGGTAGGTTGGCTGATATAGACTTTTTTTTTCACAAAATCTGGATTGCATTTTCAAGGGCAATTAATATCAAGCCCCAACGACAAACAAGAATATTAGCCAAGTTATGCGGCATTGGCTCTTGAACTCATTTCTTTGATTCCTTTTAAAAGCTAATCAGCTCTTACACAAAGGATTACTCAAAGAGTTTTTTTTTTCGTTATGCAGAGTCAGGCCAATGTCATATTCTATGGTTTTTTTTCTCTGCTGCTCGTCTTTAAATCAACCCTAAAAAACACTCGTGTATTTTCTTTCTATTTAGGTACAAATTAAACACACCATGAACGATGAACATCAAACAATATGACAATTGTTTTGATTAAGCCGACCAAACGGATGTCAAGGACAATCAAGGATTGAATGCGGCTCCTATTTTTTTTTTGAATTTGAAGTGGGGCAAAAAATATTCAATTTAAAATTTTTGAACTCGAATCTAACGGTTATAAGCTGCCATCATTCGACAGAACAATGATGTGGATAGTTGGCATTAAATTTGTGTATTTCGCCGTTCGTATAATGATAATGATTTCATAAATATGTTTTTAATAATATATCAAAAAGATAGTTTTTAATTCTTATGTAAAAGTAAAAAACAAATTACCATTAAGTTTATTATAAAACCTTAAAATAAGGTTTACCTTTACAAAAGAACCCTGTTGAATAAATTTGTTCAAATTTGCTTACAGGCAAATTGATTGTTATCAGAAATTAAAAATTTCTTCGAAAAAGTTAATTGAAATTATAACTTAGTTACATTATTTTTTTAAATCAGTAAATATTAATTCAATTATTAGTTTAAAAATAATGTTTCAAAAATTATTCAAGTAAATTATTTGATTTAAAAACAAAGTAAGATATTAGCTTACGCGGACGTGCTGTTGTTTATTAATGATATTTTTTCGCATTCTAAATATTATTTATACAAAATGGCTCCTCCATTCTAAAAAGAGGAATTTTATTCCTTTCCTTTTTCCTTCTCTCTTAAACTGGCGTGACGTGTTTTACCTTTTTGATGCTTGTTATCAGAAAGTTTATTGATATCAAAATAATTTTTGTTATTTTAGGCTGAAAACACACCGGATAAAGCAAAACGTGTTTTTTTGTTTCGTGAAACAAGAGAACATTGTTTCTTATGAGACTGAACACACCAAAGAAAACGAAACAAAACACATGTTTTTTGTTTGAAGTGTTTCGATTGTATACGAGCAACACACACCAAATGCAACAAAACTGTTTCGAACAAGGGTCGTTGACGATAATTGCCTACTTTCTTATGGTGCAACGTACACCAAATGAAACAAAACAGAAAAGCAAAACAGAAAAACATGTTTCGTTGCCGATAGCTGACCTATTGTTTTTTGCAAAACGAAATTTGGATTCCGTTCTTTTTATTTTCTTATTTCGTTGCACTTTACAGATTTATTTGCTTCTACATTTACTCTGTCCGCAAATTTTAACAAAAATGGACGTGGATGGAGAAAAATTGATTTTTTTAATTGAGGCAAGAAGTCCTATCTATAATTATAAAGAAAAAGAACATGCCAATAAAGGTGTTATTGATAAGCTTTGGATAGAAATAGCAAATGAAATGAATTGTCAAGGTAAGTTTTATTGAATTTTATTTTTATATATGAATGTTTATTTTTTTTATTTTTTATTATTTGGTACTTGTAGTGTTGTATTGGGGTTTCTTTTGAAATAAAAGAAAAATGTTTGTATTTTATTTCTTTTTTTTTTTTATTTAATAACTTAAACTTTGGTTTTTTAATATATTGAATAAATGCTTTGGAAGCGTATCCACTGTTCCACCACACCCTTGGAATATGGCCACAAGTGTTAATGGAACAGAGGAATATGCCTTTAAGATGTCACAAAAGTAATCTCCGAGGAAATTGCCTTAGAGTATTTACCTTGCGACTATCTCCATCCGCAGCAGTAGAAAGAATGAATATTGTTTGTTTCAGCGTCTCCTTTTATACTAAATTTCACATACAAACGAGGAGACTATTTAGGTATACATTTTATATTTTTTAAAATAGGAGACTACTGAGATAAATGCTTTGTGAAATTATATAAACCTTATAAGGGTGTAGTAAAATTTTATGTAAATAAATATAAAAATTATTTAAGAAAAAGAACAAAATAATACTAAGGGCTATATTCTCCCCCTTTGATGATGAAGTCGTCTCGACGAGTTATCAATCGTTTTTTTTAGGTCGACCTCTTGTTCTCAAAGTCATCAGTGGAGTTGGATTGTTAAATCCTCGGTACAGTGTGATATTTGATGCATGATATGTGCCGAGTGGGATGGTGGGTTGATCTTCTTTAGCTATGACATAACTGCTGGAACCTTTCTTTTGGATAATGATGTAAGGACCATCACGTTTTGGAACAAACTTTGAGGTAATCTTCTTGGTTGCATTACTTAAGATGTGAGTTGTCACCATAACTCTACTGCCAACATCAAAAGGTGGTTGCGGTCGTCTTTTTTGGTCTGCGTATTTCTTGTTTTTGTCTTGTTGTTTAACTTCAGCTTCTTTGGCGTTTTTCAATGTTTCCATTAGCTTCTTCAGATAAGGTGTTATTTGAGGAACAAAATTTTCTGATTCAATGATGGCTTTTGTATCATGCTTGACATCGTCCAGGGAACGAAGATTACGGCCAAAGGTTAGATAAGCTGCTGAATAACCCGTGCTGTCACATAGAGCAGTGTTCATGGCGAATCTGATAGCTGCAAGGTTTTGTGACCATGAAGAATGATCATTCTCCACTAGGATTGCAAGTTGAGACTTAAGATCCCTGTTTTTCCTTTCTACAGGATTAGCTTCCGGATGATAGACGGGAGTATATGTTTGTTGAATGCCCAGACAGAATGTAAGCTGTTGCATAACTGCAGATATGAACTGCACGCCATTATCACTTATTAAACGCCTAGGAAGCCCATAACGCAGGAACACTTCATCCGTCAAAATCTTCGCACAGTTTTCCGCTGTTGCCTCCCTTAACTTGAAAAGCTCTACCCATCGACTAGATAGATCTTCAACTATAAATATCCATTGATAACCTTCGACAGTAACAGGCAACGGTCCAAACAAATCTATGGCAATGATTTCGAAGCGCTGGCCACTAGGGATAGTCTGCAGCAACCCAGCAGGTTTTAAGTTGGAGATCTTATATCGTTGACAATCGATGCAGTTCTTGATATGATTGGTTATGTCTGTACGCATTCCATGCCAAAAATATCTTCTGCCAATTCTATCTATTGTTCGTTCTATTCCATAGTGGCCTGCAGTTGGTTCGTCATGGTATGTTTTCAGAATATCCGAACGTTCTTTCTCTGGTATGACTAGCTGGGCGTTATCATTTTCGGGATCACTGTCATTGTAACAGTAAAGAACGCCATCGTTCATGAGGTATCCTCGTTTCGTCCAGCGAATGAAATTTTCATCTGAATTTTCAAGGGAGTTGATTATTGTTTTAAGTGATGTATCCTCCATCTGACCTTCACGCAGTTCTTTGGAACCTTTTCTTGGTAAATCAATTTGAAAGGAACAAATCTCACAATTTTCGGAATGTTCTTTACATGGTGGTCTGGATAATGCATCAGCGATGATGTTGGTACGACCGGGCTTATACTCAATTTGAATATTGAATGGTTGAAGCTGAAGGGCCCACCTTGCTAATCTTCCTGTTGGTGACTTAAGTGTCATAAGCCATTTAAGCGGTTGATGATCTGTTAATAGGGTGAGTTCTGACCCTTCAATATATCCTCTAAACTTCAATGTTGCCCATACAATTGCTAGTGCTTCTCGTTCGGTTGTTGAGTAATTTCGCTCTGCGTCAGTTAAAAGTCTACTGGCGTATTCGATAGGGTGTTCATCGGGACCCTCCCCCTGGAGTAAAATTGCTCCAACAGCATAACCACTCGCATCCGTTTTTAGAAGATAAGGCATATTTGGATCCGCTTGTTTGAGTATAGGAGCAATTGTCATCAGGTGTTTTAAATCATCAAATGCTTTTTGTTGAGGTTCTGCCCAAGACCACTGTATTTTCTTTTTGGTTAGTTGACTTAGAGGTTTGGATATGTTAGCAAAGTTGGGTATAAATCGTCTATACCATGAACACGTCTGAAGGAACGATAAGACTTGTTTGCTATTTCGGGGTTCTGCTCGATTTCTTATAGCCGCAACTTTATCAGGATCAGTTTCGATGCCATCTCTTCCAAGAACGTGACCTAAGTATTTCACTTCAGAACAACAGAATCGGCATTTATTTTTATTTACACGCAGCTCGAATTGTCTCAGCCTTTCAAAGACTTTGGTTAGATCGTAAAGGTGTTGCTCAAATGTTGATGAACATATGATGATGTCATCTAAGTATGCGACTACTAGGATATCTCCTAATCCAGCACGTAATCTGTCGATAAGCCTCTGGAAGGTTGCAGGGGCGTTTCTTAGTCCAAATGGCATGCACTTAAACCTGTACATACCAAATGGAGTAACAAAAGCTGTTTTATTTTGGTCTTCTTCTTCAACTCCTATCTGCCAGTATCCAGCCTGCAAATCTAGTGTTGATTTAAATTTAGTGCTCTTGGCTTCATGGAGTAAATCATCCATTCTTGGCATTGGATATTTATCAGGTGTAGTGACTGCATTTAAACGTCGATAGTCTATGCATACTCGGATTCCTCCATTTTTCTTAGGAACCATCACTACCGGTGCTGACCATGGAGATTCACATTCTTCTATTATATTGTTACAGAGCATTTCTTGAATTTCAGCCTTAAGCTGCTCTTTTCTCACTGGAGATAGTCTATAAGGTGGAAGGGCCACTGGACTGCTGTTCCCCGTAAGAATGCGGTGCTTTGCAAATGGTGTTACAGCCTTATGCTGTGTGAAAATGTCTGCATAGGCAGTCAGAAGTTCACTTAGTTTCTTTCGTTCATCGTCTTCGAGGTCAGGTCCATCAGAAGCTTTCAGAATTTCAATGTCAATAGAATTTAATGGAATGAAGAATTTGTCATATTCTTTGTCATTTAACGGGACTGGAGGACCAAAAAGCCGTTCTTTTTGACGATCTGGTGTAATCTCATTCGGTGGTATTGCATCTTTAAAGATCTTTTGGATTGAGTGGGGGGAGTAGTCATTCTTCTTCTTTGCACCTCGGGATTGCTTAAAGTCTGGGCCAAAGTAGTTCTCTTCAACATAGATTGGTGGTGATGTTATAGGACTTATGTGCGATCTTTCCTCGAGCCAATATTTAAAGTTTGATGATTCTCTCTGTATGTCTGGTGTCTTCTCATGATGTCTCTTACTTGTAGTTAGTTGAATGCAATCGACTCTTGTTGGAGGACTTACTTGTAGACTGTTTGCTTCGATGGGCATGGGATCCATGAAGTGGAATTTGGTTTTGGGATCATCCTCGTAATACCAGAACTTCTGACCCATGTTCAGAACAATACCAGCTTGTTGCAAGAAGTCAGCTCCAATCAGTGTCCGATTTTTTGCAGCATGGGAAAATGCGATGAATCGAATTTTGTGTTCTCTGCCACCGATTACTATGTTGCAGATAGTACAGAGAACCATTTGATCAGTTGTCTTTCCATCAGCAAGAGTGACTTCCGCTTTAACTTTTTGAAATATACAGTTGTTTGCGGTAAGATGTTTTTTAAGGTTTGCACTTGCGATGCTTGTGCGAGCAGCTGTATCCAGGTAAGCCTCACCTTTAAGTCCAAATAGGCTGATGTGTGCAGTCGGAGCGTTTCTTCCAACCAATGTTGTTGCAATTAAATTGAAGTCAAGATATTGGGGACTTTCTTTCTTAACGTTCGAACAAGTTGTACAATTTGCACGCATCACTCCTGGAGCCCCACATCCATAGCAAGTTATTACAGGCCGACTTGGTTGTGAAGGAGCCGTCTGCTTGATGCCGTTCTTCTTGAAGCACTGCTCGGCTGTGTGACCTCTTCGGCGACAGAAGGTACAACGTTTCTCAGTTTTCTCAGTTTCACTTTTGGCAGAATGCGTCTTCTGATTATCTGCTATTGCGAGTTCCGCCTCTCTTCCAAGTTCGAGTAGTGTTGAGTACGAGGTTGCTTTTTCTCTTGGCACGCGGTCTCTCATCTCTTGCTTTAGTAACCCGTATAGCATGTTGATCTGCATGTCTTCGCTAATAATATCTGTAAGCTGTGCGAATAGAACCCGCTTTTTACAAATGAAGTTATCGATTGTTTCATTTAGGATTTGTTTTTGGCTTGTTATTTCTTGGTACACTCGCCAGGCCGGTTTAGGTGGTGAAAAAACCGAGCGTAGGAGTGCCAGCAGGCTGGTGAATGTTGTAACATTTGATTTTACTCCTAGCCACCAGGACGCAGCATAATCTTCAAGTAGCATTGGCATTGCTTTAATGGTGTCTTCATCGCTTATATTTTCCAATTCTTTGAATGTTGTGATGGCGGCAATAAATTCTTCCAGCTTTCTTGAGTCTTTTTCTCCTTTGAATCGGGCCGTGCAGGTGGTAAAAGATCCAACCCGAATGTTGTTGTTGGCCAGTGTTGCGATGAAAGTATTAAATTGTTCTTCGCTGAATCTTGCCATAATTGTTTTTTCTCTTGATTTCAAAGCCACGAGTTGAGCGCCAATTGTAGTGTTGTATTGGGGTTTCTTTTGAAATAAAAGAAAAATGTTTGTATTTTATTTCTTTTTTTTTTTTATTTAATAACTTAAACTTTGGTTTTTTAATATATTGAATAAATGCTTTGGAAGCGTATCCACTGTTCCACCACACCCTTGGAATATGGCCACAAGTGTTAATGGAACAGAGGAATATGCCTTTAAGATGTCACAAAAGTAATCTCCGAGGAAATTGCCTTAGAGTATTTACCTTGCGACTATCTCCATCCGCAGCAGTAGAAAGAATGAATATTGTTTGTTTCAGCGTCTCCTTTTATACTAAATTTCACATACAAACGAGGAGACTATTTAGGTATACATTTTATATTTTTTAAAATAGGAGACTACTGAGATAAATGCTTTGTGAAATTATATAAACCTTATAAGGGTGTAGTAAAATTTTATGTAAATAAATATAAAAATTATTTAAGAAAAAGAACAAAATAATACTAAGGGCTATATACTTTATTAATTCATTTATAAAATTTACAGTTGTTTATTAATAAGTACATTTAAGCATGGCTAAGCCGTCTGCCGAATGCTTATTAATATACATAAATTGTATGAATATATATCGACGGTTAAACTTCATAACCTCGTAAGTCGAAAAATTCGAAAAAAATTTTATTAATGCAGAAAAATCAGAAAATTCAGAGCCATCTATTGGTATTTTCATCTCAACAACATTGTTCTAAAACATTTTCAGGAATGAAAAAATTCAAAAAGGTGGCCTAAAATGGCACCCACTAAGGAAAATATGTCATATCTCACAAAAAAGTTACATTTAAACTTAATTGTTATATTCTTTCCAAAGTTAAATCAATAACGCTTACATTTTTTTGCTTTACGAGTTTAATAAGTTTCCAAAAGTATTTAAAGTATTTAATTTTAAAAACTCTTCAAATTCCAACGATCAAAATTATCCTGGTAAAATGGCATACTGCCATACTGGTATGCCATTTTACCCTTGCGAGTAAACAAACTAGGCAAGTAAACCAAAAACCATTTTCAATTTAATTTAAACTTTATTTAAAATAAATCAAAGTTCAAAGTAAAATATACATACACAATACTCAACAAAAAAAAATAAAAATCATCAATGCATTTAAAACAACTTCACTTAAAGTATCAAATGGCACACTATGCCATTTTAGGCGAGTACCTAGTAGGCCATTTTGCCCATTTAGCGTTTTTTTATTTAAGTTTTAATTCCGAAAAATACTGAAATAGTTATAGGCCAACTAATTAGAGTAAATTAATAAGAAATACTTAATACTTACATCCATTTATTGTTTTCACCAAAATTTAAGGTTTTTTATATTTTTTTTTTCAACAAACTTTTTACAACATTTTATAGGATCTATTTTTGTATATGGCTAGAGATAGTTTGACCTGTAAAATTTCAAACAATAGCTTGAAGTTGCTTATATTTCTTATATGTCGATGATGCCAGATAAAACTAAAGAATTGTGTTACCAACACCTTCTAATTCTGTTCGATTCTACAATTTCTAGCCAGGGGGCCATTTTACATAGGTGGGCCATTTTAGGCCATCTTCCCCTATCATGGTTTTATTTATTGTTTTTTTAGAGATTTTAACTCAACCTATAAATACAAGGTTCTGCTTTGGGTTATTTAAAGAAAAATACATACTTACGAGGTACTTACTACATACTGCTATTTCTTTAATTTTTTAAAATTATCTTTTAAAATGTATTTCATGTTGTTTGTCAATGAAGTATAATTTGAATTTGTCTGTCATTTACTTGATTTTTGTATTTGTTTTTCATAAAATTTTACGTTCACTATAAATAATGAAATTAACATTTTTATCTTTTGTGCTACAACTGAAATGTATTTTATTTTTACCTTTGTAGTGCTTTTTAAATTAATTAATTCTTCCTTTACTTTCAATTTTTGTTTAACACCTATTACATTTTCTTAACTAGCAGTGTTTTATCTTATTTGTTTTATTTTATTGAATGAATTTTATTATTTAATTTTTTTTTTGTATTCTCCAATGTATTTCATTTTTTGTTTGCTATTAAAATAGAGTTTAATTTACTAGTTTATAGAACGCTAAAATAAAAGAACTTATTTAAAGAAGTTTAAAAGCGTTTCATTTTCAAAATAAAAAAAGAAAGATTATTTTATTCAACAAAGGAACTGGTTGCAATACCTCGTAAGTATTGAAAATTTTAATGCAGTAGCTCGTATGTGTCCATAAATTACAAATGATACATTAATTTGACATAAATGTTATTAAATATAATGATTTGTTTACTTTTTAACTTAAATCAATAAATTTACTATTAATTTAATTTTTTATAATTGTTGGAAGAGGTTTTTTTTTTATTCCTGCAAAACGTGCAAAAACGACTTACGAGGTTATGAAGTTTAACCGTCGATATGTATATAGTATTACAATCCCTATGTGTGCCCATATAAGGACAAACATCATTTATTTACAGTACTACTGTAATTATTTGACATACTGTATTTAAAAATAATGTAAACAAAATTAGATGGCATACTTCTATTGCCAAGGAACTGCTCCAGTAGAGGAGTTGAAGAATTGAACATACTGATTGCGTATGTTATGTGCAGCATTTGATGGTCTTTCTTTTCCAATATTTTCATTTTTTTCGTCTTGAGGTACGTATTCTATAGCTTCACGCTCAACATATATTTCCTGAAGCAAGCCTTTGCGTTCTCTAATCATATTATGCAACGCGCAGGCGGCTAATATAATTATTTACACTTTATTGGGAGGTAGTAATATGACAGTTTCAAATATACGAAATTTTTTGGTAATCATACAAAATGCGCATTCAACCACTCTTCGAGCTCGGGATAAACGATAATTGTATACTCTTGTTTCGTTTGTCAATTTTTTTCGTGCGAAAGGTCTCATTACGCTCGATAAAAGTGGATAGCCTTCATCTGCCACAAAAACAAAATTGAAATATTCATCGCTTCCCGGGCATAGTTTCTGCTAATGAGGCAAGTTCAATTTGTTGCTCATAAGTTGTTTTCCGAAATTTGAATACTTGAAAACACCACTATCACAATTTCTTCCAAAATCGCCAACATCAACACAAATAAACTGGCCGTGTGCATCAACTACAGCTTGCAGGTGTATAGAGTGTAACTTCTTATAGTTGTAATAATCCGATCCTGAGTTTGAAGGAGATTGTATTCTTATGTGCTTTCCATCTAAAATTATCCAACAAAAAGCAAAGATCATTCAGATTGAAAATGCTGACCAAAATGAATGAGTTGCTAGAAGAGGAGGAAAATGAAGTATCTACTTCCAATATGACATTTGAAGATTGGCAGGATTAAAAGATTTTCTATTTTCTTATAAATAAACACAATATCTATTTCTTAAACACAAAATTGTTATTTGTTTTTACTTACCGTAGAGTTATAATTAATCTTTCAGCCGGAGTTATGCTTTTACGATAATTCGTATCTTGTTTTTTGATAGAATTTTCGATTAATCCCAGCAAATAATCAAAAGTTTCAATGCGCATTCTGGTGAAATTATAAAATTTTTCAGGATAAGTTCTTAACTCTGCTATTAGCTTTATTATCACATCCTCAGCATTTCGTTTTAGATTATATGGATGCACCCACCACTCTCTGCTTTTTACGTCTTTTTCCTGAATTGCTTCAAAAATTGGCACAACTTCATCGTCTGAGTCCGACCACATGTTGAACAACACTAAAAGCAAGTCGCAAATTCAATTTTGTTTCATTTCAACGCACGCCAAACGAAACAAAAAAACAAAACGTTTTGTTTTGTTTCATTCTGGTTCGCTCGGTGTGTGTTCAAATAAAAAATGTTTTTTTGACTATCGAATAAAAAACGTTTTGCTTTATCCGGTGTGTTTTCAGCCTTAGTACTCGTTGTTTCGAACCTCTTCTCAAAAATTTCTGAATTTAAAAAAAATATATCAACCAACACACATTTTACAACTAAAAAATAATGACAAATTTGGGGGGTTCATAAATTGCCATATACTTACATATATGTACATATATAAATATTTTCATCAATTCATCAATAGGTCAAACAAATTTATAGAGTATAAAAACCCAGCCTTTCAGCGCTTACTGCCACCAAGATAGGGTCTTCGTAGCTGCCTTCAGGCCTACCTAAAATTCAATTTCGACTAGGAAACATTTTTATTTTCAGTAGTGTAGTAACAGAAGCATATTGAATACTAATGTTTTCAAGAAAAAATTGCAAAAAAGAAAAAACTAGACGGAATTGCATTCTAAATAAGGAAAATATTCGTTCTTCTTGATTCTCACTAAACTAAATTAAGTTTTACTATTCGGCATTTTTTATCATTTTTAATCGAAAAGAATATTTTATTGAAAAAAATTCTATATTTACACAATTGTAATGAACAGACAAATATTACGAATAATCTTGGAGCACGTACTTAGACTGTTTAAGCGAAAGAAGCAACTTTCTGTTATTATATTTTTAAACTTCGAGAACATGCAATTTTTTGGCAATAATTTCAGTAACTGCAATTATTTCATTTCAGTGTTTCATTTCGAAACCTTTCTTGGAATTGCAAGTAACTACACTCACAATATTAAAAAAATTTATGAAACTTTCTGTGTTCGACTTCAGACCTCACTGTAAAGATTATTCCACAATCTCACATCACAAACGAAAAATGATTCATTCAAAATAGCTTTTTTTGGCATTTAGTCCACAAAAATTGGCGTTTCGTCCCGGCGATCTCACATGGGCTCATCTGTTGACTGAAGCCCAAAATAAGCTATTTTGAATCAATAATTCAACAAGTCCAATAATAGTCAGTGCCGGATTAGCCACGAAGCAAGAGTAGCAAATGCTACGGGCCCCGCGCATTTAGGGGCCCCGCGCACCAACGTTTTCTGACCATAAAAAAGTATTATTTATATATTAGATTTAGTTACAATTACTAAGAAGAAAATATTTGCACCAAAATGATCAACTAAAATTTTATTTTTCTATCTGCTGGTCATACCAAAAATCATGTTTCGTACCGCACTACACGCAAATTGGACAACGGTATGAAATGCAGGTGTTTATTGTCACCATTGATAACGTACTCACTGCTTTAGGTAAACGTATGAACAGAACAGTTATCATAAAATTGCTGGCATTTTCGGAATATTCCGAGAGCTAAAATCTCTTCCTGATTCAAAATAGCTATTTTGGCCTTTAGTCCAGTCCACAAAAATTGGCGTTTCGTCCGGGTGATCGCACATGGACTCATCAGTTGACTGTGTAAAGATGAAGTAAAATTAGGTTGATGTTTTGAGTGGTCTTGGTTATGCAAAAGAACAAATCGCTTGGCAATGAATGCCTCAGCTCAGACCTCTGGCTAATGCACTCGAGGTTTTATTCAGTTGTATTTAAAAAAAAAAGTATTTTTCAAATTCTTCTTAGCTCGCAAGCTGCACAAAAGAATAATAAAAAACGATCTTTTTTGTTTGGTGTTCTGAGAGAGAAGACAACTTTATTAAAAAATGCTATGGCTATTTAATTTATACATAATTTTTAATGTTATCGAAATCAAATCCATACTTCGATTATTGGCCCACTTACAATCGATATCCACAAGTCAGCATAATTATAAGGCTAAGGGTAAATAACCAGCTATTTTAAGTGACATAATTCACTCGGCATAATGCTTAGTTGAAATATTATGGTGCCCAAGCCGATGACCGCTGAGCAACCCATTAATGGTTCTATGTGTATGCACTTTGTTTACTTGCGCCGTTCATGCCATCAGGGTAATATGATACTTATGGTTTTTTTTGTTATTCATTGACTACGACTACGAGTCGGATATATGTGTATCTTTTTATTACCCAGAAGTGGAAGGCAAATCAATGAATCGTATTTTGATTATTATGTAGGTATCTGGTGCTTAAGGCAATGCATATGCTGGGAAGTAAGTGTCAAGTATCGAAGTATGGTTTGATATGAAACAATTAATTAAGTGGTCGCTGGTGTGCTCCCTTCACAACTGTGAGGACCTTGTCAATACGCAATTTTTATTAAATTTAGTTCATCTTACATCGATTTTTTGACAAAAATCCAATGTGAACTATATCCAACCAAGATTAAAATTGTAATCATTAACGTTGGAATATTTTGCTATTTTGAATCAATAATTCAACAAGTCCATTAATAGTGAAGTCTTCTACCTGGCAGATTTATTTCAGTAGTATATAGAATTTGTATTATAAAAACCTTCATATAGAATCAAAGCTGAGCCACGGGCAAAATATTCCAACTTTAATGAGTACATTTTTAATCTTGGTTGGATATAGTTCACATTGGATTTTTGTCAAAAAATCGATGTAAAATGAACTGAATTTAATAAAAATTGCGTATTGACAAAGTCCTCACAGTCAACTGATGAGTCCATGTGCGATCACTCGGACGAAACGACAATTTTTGTGGACTAAAGGCCATAAAAGCTATTTTGAATCAATAATTCAATAAGTCCATTAATAGTGCTGTCTTCTGCTTGGCTGATTTATTTCAGTCGTATATAGAATTTGTATTATAAAAATCTTCATATAAAATCTCTTCCACCAGAAGAAATTTTGAAAAAATCTGCAACCATAGTAAGTGCTTACGCAGATGGAGGACAGTCTGAGCAACGAATTAGTGCAGTTCGCTTCAATGCTCAATTCTGATGTGGCTGGTATTATTGACAGCAGGAATCTTGAGGCTCTGGAAATGCAGGTTTACAAGCTGTTGATAAATAACTTTTTACAATCTTGTTTCCCGAACGTTGAAATTGCTTTGCGCATTTATTTGTCTCTCATGATCACCAACTGCAGTGGTGAACGATCTTTCTCAACATTAAAACGTGTTAAAAATGAATTGAGCCAACAACGTCTTAATCACCTCACTTTAATGAATTTTGAACATGATTTACTGCGAGAAGTCGATATCAACAGCATTATTTATAAATTTTCCCAAATTAAATCAAGAAAAGTTTCGTTTTATTTAATACCATAAACTTGATAAGTACCTAACCTAAAACAGTCTAAGGGCCCCTTAATAGAATTTGCTACAGGCCCCGCGCTGGCTTAATCCGGCACTGATAATAGTGCTAAGTCTTATACTTGGCTGATTTATTTCACTAGTGTAATATAGTTTGTATTATACAAACCTTCGAAAAATGATTCAATTCGTGATGTCAAATAGACATATTCTTGCGACCCGAAAGCCCATATTCGAGGAACAAAAATCGCAAGCAATCACACAAAAGATGAGTCTGAGACAAAACGCCATCGAAATTTTGACTTGTCTTTTATCGTAAGAGACTTTAAGAGAGGCTGAAATGTTGAATACTGAAAACCTGATAGCAGAGGGCTTGGATTTAGATTTTCATTTATTTTTATAGATGTATACGTACTGACTAGTGTTGGGCATAATCGAATGATTTAAAGAATCGAGATATTAGTATTCGAATGATTTAAAGAATCGAATGATCATTCGAATGATTTTCGAAGGAATATCATAGTAAAAAAAAGCAGGAAACAAACACTCAATTTCAAGGCAAAAAAAAAAGCAATAACAAAACAAAAAAATCATAACATAATGGTTCTCGCTTCTTGTCTTTCCTTTGCAATTCCATATTCAACCCTCAACGATGCGATGCATCGTTTACAAAAATGAATATAAATATAAACCCAGTCATTGAATACATACACACGAGATACGCAAATAACCAAATTCTCGAGTTCTCGATTTTGTGTTTTCTTTTCTGTCTTTTCGTTCAATATTCGCTTCTCGGTCTCGAATAGGCACTCGAGTGTTCAGTCCTCATTTCGCTTAGAGAAAGTAGATAAGAAAAAATCATTCGAATGATTTGAGTATTCGAATGATTTGTGTGAAGAATCGAGATATCTCGAGATGTTGCCTGAATCGATTATAATCGATTATTTCATTCGAATGCGCCCACCACTAGTACTGACTTTAATAAACAAACAATTTATAATTATTTAAAATTTAAAATGTCGATTTAGAAGTGGCCCAAATTATTTCTTATGTTTTCTGCAAATACGAGTAGTGTCCATAATACTCGTAATAAGAAATACATAAAAGAAATCTTTTTTTTTTTTAAATGGTAAAAGAATTATCCTCCTTCGTTGTGGAATATGTCCCTGGGGTTATAAGATATGTAGATCTGACTATAGGAAAGAATTCCATCTAAACCTCTGGGTTTGGGTTTTTACGTGGCTTCTTCAGAATTTTGGAAGCTAGTTCCAACATATGATGATTAATGAGAATAGTGACTGCCTTCTCGTAGACCATCTTTTTTAGAAACTACTTCCTTGTGAGGGGGTTACGATATAGTCCTGCGCACATACTCAAGATTTTCCACTAGAAAATACGTATGTTCTTCATTGTTGTTGGAGATAAGATGAGCCAAAGGGGTCAGCCTTGATATATTAAAGAAGTCTGATCAGCTGCTTATAGATGAAAAGCTTCGTCTTTTTGTATAAGATGTGGAACTGCAACGACAAAATATGATAAGCTCATTAAATTACGACCTAAACAGCATTGTACAATGGGAAATAGGAAACCATGTCGAATTTAATGCTTCGAAAACCCAATGCTGTCTTATATCGTTAAAGCGAGATATAGCCCCCTTGTCACTGTCTGAGTGACACTTGGATCAGTGAAACTGAACACCTCGATATTCTGGGTATTCTCGGTATGTGCATCACGAACTACCTCTTGTGCAACGATCACATACGCGATGTTGCCAAAAATGCCGCAAGATGTTTGGGTTTTCTGAGACGGTGCAAGAAATTTTTCTCTCCTTCTGATCTGGCTACAATCTATAAAACCTATACGTCCAAAACTTGAGTATAACTCCCATCTATGGGCTGGTGCTCCAGTTACTTACTTAAGTCTCTTGGACAGTATTCAAAGAAGAGCTTTTAAAATGATTGGCGACAATAACATCATTGTCTCATTTACGTCACTCCAACATCGTCGTAATGTTTCTTGCCTCACCCTTTTTTACCTTTATTTTAACGGACTATGCTCTAGTGAAATAGCCAGCCGCATTCCTACCCTTAAACAATTCAACCGTAATACTCGCACTTCCAGGAATGCCCATCAGTTTACCCTTGAGCCCAACTTCGGCCGTACTGTGAAGTACAGAGATTCGTTCTTCAGCCGTACTACGCGAATGTGGAATTCTTTGCCACGCTCTGTCTTTCCCAGTCATTGCAATGTTAAGAAATTAAAAACCAATGTACACCGAAACCTCCTTTCTAACCCTTCCCTTTTTTCTTAATTCTCACACTGCGTCTCTGGCATATTAAGGGTATTCAAAAAAAAAAAACCGTTCTATCAGTTGGAAGCAGAAGCTTACACGTTTAAGACTTGTCATGGAATGGTTTTTGAACTTTATTTTGTTTTGAAGTTATCGCCAGGGTATTTGCTGGTGCCTTTAATGAGAATACTGATAGTAGGTTGATACAAATTTTTTTTTAACTCTGGGAGCAATTCTCATCCGTTCTCTTGTTCCTGTTTATGGTGGCCCAAAGCAAATGAGTTCCGTTTTGCTGATCTGCAACCCCAATTTTATGTTGTTGCTCTTTTGTTTAGTGATATGTTAATGGAGACATTATATTTCATCTCACTTATACCAGAAGCATCAATGTGCCAAAAGGAAAGTTCTACGAAATCGTATTTGAATATCTACTCTTCTTGATGAGAATAAAGTTTTTAATTAACTTATAAACTAACTGTTATATTAAAATATTATGTTTTCATCGATATCCGAACATTAACAGTATTGGAATGACAGTGAATGACGACAAAATGTTCCAATCAAATAATCACCTCGAAAATAATTTAAATTTCGCACATTCATACTTCTGACATAAGGAGGACGATACGTGATTAGGTCTTCGGTAGATAAATGCTGAATAAAAACGCACCTTAATTGGATCCTTGTGGTACTCCTTCCCTGATGTGCTTAGTTCCTTCTTACGTTCAGTACATTCTATAGAATGTTTAGTTATAGATATTTACGAAATATCTTGGGAAAACTAATTACCTTGAAAAAAATC
Source organism: Philhelius festivus (assembly GCA_963931855.1). Lineage (NCBI taxonomy): Eukaryota > Metazoa > Arthropoda > Insecta > Diptera > Syrphidae > Philhelius > Philhelius festivus. Next base: position 56,881,274 of record OZ007554.1, read on the forward strand.
CCATTTTATCAGAAGCTGTCGAAGGCCATCTCAATGTCAAGGCATTCCACTGTTGTTTTTTTCTTGCACAATCTCACGCTTAAATCAATGTATAGTTTCATTAGAGGGTGTATTATTGACTGCTTTGCTCGAAATAAGCACTGAAAGTTTGGTAGGTATCTAATAAATCCCTTTTTTGTCGAAAATATTTTATATTTTTCAGCATTTGTAATTACAAGATTTTGCTTATGCAACAAAATAGTTATAGAAGTATAAGGTGCTTTTTTAGAAGCGGATAACTTTAAATTGTCAATACTGTTCGCCGTGATAGCGAATTTGAAAGATCTCGGTTGTTTTGATTTAAATTTGGTTTGGCAATTCATCATCAGCATTTTAAGCTGGAAATTTTGCGTAAAGATAAATTGAAACTCCAGATTATGCTCTGTATTCACCCACCGCTGGGCCACTTATCCGCAGACATATATTTAAACATTTTAGATAAGAAATTATATTCAAAATAAAGCCAATTTCATGGACATTTCTGTGTTTTATTTCAAATGAAAGTTCTCTGCCTCCAAAAAAACACCCTTTATAACTAACAGATTTGGAGACTTTTATGCATCAGGTCGTTAATTTTATTGCCATCATGATTTTGATCAATGTTCGATCAATGTAACCCAAATTTCGTTTTTACGACGCAATAAAATTGTGCACCTACTTGTTTTTGTCTTCAAGTTGTTATTGTCGCTTCATTGAGTCCACAAATTTTCATTCAAGCTCAACCACAAAATTAGGCGACCCAATTGTTTTCATGAGCGTAAACATTTTTTTTAAAAATCCCTATCGACCACCGACAACGATCAGAAGTATTTTTATGATTTATTTTTATATGATGAAGACGTACATATCTATGTTATCCTCCCATCTGCACCTCCTTCATATGAATTGGTCATGTCTACACATGTATATGTATTTCTGACGAAATCCTACCCAACATGCAATTTCTGCATTGGTTTTGCAAGGTACCCAATTCGCCGATGAATAAGTTCCTATGTCCACGATCGGTTGATTGATTAGCAGTGAATGGAACTTCAGCTTACTCAATGAAGAAAGAGAAACTTCAACTTCATAACCAAGTTTTCAAGGGAACAACAAGAAATTAAAAAAACCTTTGAAGGTATCAAAACAAAAAGGAAATAATATCCGTGAAATCTCAGAGTGAGAATGTTGTGGATCATAAGTAGAGGATACAAAAAAAAAACTTTTTTAAGGTTAAATAAAAAGTATGAATTCCTTAGCATCATCATCGCATTATTTGGCAGTATTTCTTGCATTTCTTATTTTTATTTTTGAAGGCAACAAGCTCGTCTCTGATTGGATGGGAACCACAAAAATGCCTGAATCAGAACGGCTAAATGGTGTATTTTTTGTGGGTAGGTATATGTGTGAAGATGATATAATGACGATGATTATATATAAGTGAGGATGATGGGTATGTTTACGCTTGCTATATATCCTAACTTTATATGCTTCATACTCACAGTGACTAAATGAGCTTGGGAAACGTCTTTATGTCTGAGGGTTTTTTTTTTCATTTTCGTTGGGTTGTGCTAAATTGAGATTGGAATCTACCATACAAACTTGCAGAAATCAGTTCCTCATCATGTTGGGAATGTGGGAACTTTTTCCAATTTTAATTACCTCTGCTTAAATGGACGATGATACGTTAATTTTGACATCTGAAAAACATACCTGCAGTTTTGAAGTTTGAAATATCTTGATGGTTGAGTACATCTCACAACTGTACTTAAGAATGTTCTTATAACCTTTCTCCGCTTAACTCAGTAATTTTTTAACAGATTCTAGGTTTCTTTAAATTTTTTGAAAAGTGTAATACTTAATACCTACCTAGATATAAGTCTATTTTACGGAAATATATATTTTTACTCATGCTACAAAAATACGTACAGACGTTTTAGAGGTAATCTCAAATTCCCAGGTATTGTTCTCGTTTTTCAAAGCTTGTTGAATATTTCTGGCAACACTTTCAATACATTTTGACTTGTGATATAATAATACTACGAGTTATGCATTTCCAACAAAATAAATACTAATGGTACCTCTGGTAAAATCTATCAAACCGAAGCAGAATTCATGGTTTGATTTGAGCTGTTATTATGGTCAGAGAAGTAGGTTTCCGATGTTATAAAGCCAACTCTTTTGAGGAAAACTGAAATAAGTTCAACCAAGCTAGGAAGATCTTTACCAAAAATGACGGCAAAAAATACTGAAATTTCCCAAAAGGTAGTAAACATTTTTGGTCATTTGTAAAAAAAATACGAAATATCTACTCCTTAGACTTCACTTCCAATGCTCGTCTTCAATGACACCCCTTATGACAGCTCACAAGAAAAAACCAATTTGTTTGCAGCACAGTTTGGTGTTAACCCGAAGTTGCCAGGAAGAGGTAAAACAATTGCTTCTTCTTAGTTTCCGGTTACTGTTGGCAGCAACACTTTATCTCCTCCTGGAGCATAGGGCGTCAAGCAGATCCTTCCATCTCTCTCTATTCCCAGCACGATACCTCAGCTGTGCCCACGACTGCAAAACTTAGGGACCGAGCTGCCTTCATGACTGTTGATCCCCATGTTCCCTTTGGTTTACCAAGCCGCCTCGGACCTTGAGGATTCCATTGAAAGCACTGCTTTGCTATGTTGTCATCAGGCTTCCTCAGTGTGTGGCCGATCCAGCGCCATTTTCTTTGCTTGATGTCATCATCCACTTTTGTTTGTCCAGTCTTAAGCCACAATGCATTGTTTGATATTGTTTACAGCCACCGGATCCTTAGGAAGTAACGCAGACAACGGTTGACAAAGCCTTGCAACGTTCTCGAGATGTTGGTAGACCATTTCCACGTTTTACAAGCATAAAGCAGCACAGATTTGACATTGGATTCAAAGAGTCTCAACTTAGTACGAAGCGATATTTTTGTGGAGCTCCACACTGGAGAAAGCATTCCGAATGCACTACGAGCTTTATTTATTCTATTGATGACGTCCAGGTCTGTTCCACCGTCGGGTGCCAGATAACTACCCTGAGTGACCTCTTCTATTGTCACCTGCCTCACAATAACTTGCATTATTTTTGTCTTTGTCTTTTTGGCGTTAACCCTTAAGCCAGTCGCCTCACCATTTTGTTAAAGGGAGTGACACATTTGGTTTAGGGCTCCATGTCCCGTTTGCCATTAAGCAGATGTCGTCAGCATAGTCCAAATGGCTAAGCTTGTGAAATAGGCCCCACTGTATACCAAGTCCCTCACCTTCACCCACCATGGCAGTCATAACATCATCGATTGCAAGTAAGAATAAGATCGGTGGCAGTACATCACCCTGTCTCACTCCTTGACGCACCTCAAAAGCATCGGAAAGATGTCCACTGTGCAAAACAACGCACCTTGCGTTGTTGTACGATTCTTTTATAAGAGCAACAATTTTATCAGGAATTCCTCTAACGGCAAGCAATCTCCAGATAGCATCGCGACTGAAGCGATCGAAGGCCTTTTCGAAGTCAACGAACATGAGGTAAAGCGGCCATTGATACTCCGATGATTGTTCAAGGATAATTCGCAAGGTATTAATGTGATCGACGCATGATCGACCACTGCGAAATCCCGCTTGATGCCTTTTGAGAGTCGACTCGATCTTGGATTTTATCCTTTCGAGAATAATAGTTGCCATTAACTTGGGAAATACGGACAAAGTGGTGATACCACGCCAGTTATTACAGTTCTTAAGATCACCTTTCTTCGGTACCTTGACGATAACTCCGTCTTTACATTCCCTGGGAAAGGTTTCGTTTTCCCAAATAGCCTCAACAAGTGGTAACAATATATCAGCTGCCAAGTCGGGGTCTGCTTTGAGGAATTCAGCAGGTATGCCCTCCAGTCCAGCTGCTTTGTTGTTTTTTAGAAGTAAGATCGCGGTTCTTAACTCTTCTCTTGTCGGGAGGTCAATATTAAAGCTTCGGGAAGATCTACGTATGTCCAGTAGTAGGAAATCGGCATTTGCATTCTGGTCATCATTTAACAGTGCACAGAAATGCTCCTTCCACCTTCGCAACTGGTCTTCTATTGACATTAGAATACGACCGTTCCTGTCCAGAACAGGGTGGTTGTTGTTGTTACTTTGTTGACCTACAAGGTCCTTAGTAATTCTATACAACACTCTTGCGTTACCTCTTCTTGCAGCGTCTTCCGTGCTCTCCGCCAATTCGTTCAATCTGACCCTCCTATCTCGTCTCACACACCTCTGCACTACCTTGCGGGCTGCTCTGTACTCGTTCTGCAGAACCAATTTCCGATGAGTATCAGTTTCCTTATTTAAATTTATTTTAAGTGCTCTGCGGTGTGTAATTTTGTCCCATGTGTCTTGGGATATCCAAGTGTCTCTATCTCTAGATTGCCTCGGTTTCGTTTCAGATCCAGCTTCCATAAAAATCCTTTTAACTGTGTCCCACATTGTCTCAATGGGAACATTAACATTTTAGCCCACATTTGACGCCTTGTCGTTAAGGGTGGTGGCAAAATCACGACAAATATTTGGGTCACTAAGAGCGGTTGTATTGAATTTGGGTCTGGTTGATGTATTTTCTGAACATGGCCGGATAGCAGCTGTTCGTACTGAATTGTTGCAGGTAGCAGGTGATGGTCGCTACCTACATCCGCAATTCTCTCATTTCTCACATCGCAAAGTGATTTTCTCCATCGTTGTTGAATTATAAAATGGTCGGTTTGATTTTGTGTTTGACCATCAGGGGAGACCCAGGTGACTTTATGGCAGGTCTTGTGTGGAAACAGGGTTCCAGCAACCACCAACTGACGAGCGTTACAAAAATCGACCAATAAATCACCATTGTTATTTCGCTGGCCCAAGCCATGTCTACCCATAACGCGTTCAAAACCTACGTTGTCCGGGCTAACTTTGGCATTGAAATCCCCCATGATGATAGTTATGTCTCCTTTTGTTGTAGACCGAGTTCAGCTGAGCATAGAACGTGGTTTTGTCATCCTCCGCTGCATTGTTCGTCGGGGCGTAACACTGGATGATGGTGATTTTGCAAATTTTTGAGTTAAACTTGCAGTCATTATCCTCGCCGAAACTGGTTCCCAGGAAATTAAGCTTTTTCTAACCTTATTTAGCATTAAGCCAACACCATTTAGTCTTTGACCACTCCCAGAGTCCTCCTCCCCGGAATACGGCATTCGTAGCAATAGATACACTAGTGATCTGATGGTTTATTTCACGAAACAGTGACACTTTCGGACCGCTCAATATACAAGTTTCAATGCATGGTTGTAAGTCTGAAATTCGTAAAATAAATTCTCGTGTGCCACAGGGCTCCGTTTTATCTCCGACTCTCTTTCTTATATTCATCAATGATCTTTTTCTAAGACTTCTAATCCATTACATTGTTTTGCTGACGACAGTACTCTCAGCTCCTCCTTCTCGTTTCCAGATACACGTCCTTGTTCTTCGGAAACACTTGAATCTCTCGAGCACCTGCAATATTTCTTGTCTTTTAATATTTTTCTGTTATTTTTATAAACATTGTTCTAGTGAAATGCGAGTTGCATTCCTCCCCTTAAATAAAATTTAAACATAATACTCGCGCTTTAGGGAGTTACGGACGTCCTATAAAATTCGGATATAATTTCCTTATCTTACTACACGAATGTGGAATACCGTACCCGGAATCATATTTTCCTCCCATTATAATATTCAGACAGTCAAAACCAATGTTTTTCTGTATCTCCTTTTAAATCCTCTTCAACCTTCCTAAGACGCTCGCACTGTTCACAAAATTTTTGAGGGTAGCCATAATCCCTTAGTGCGCGTAAAATTATTGAAAATATTTACCTAGTCCTGCCATAAGTTCTGTCCCTGACAAAAACACGTTTTATTTAAAAAATAAAAAAGCAATCAAAATTCTTTTTACGCCATTTATTAAGTATTAAATTTACAATATAAATATATAAGAAATTATTCAAAATGCCCCCCCTTAGCCTTCAAACAATTCCTTAAACGACCGCCTCGCGTCTATCGCCGCACGCACGACTTCCAGCGCAAACGAAACTACTGTCTTCAACAAATCACCTTTGAAAGCTCAATATTTCGGTGAGGCTTACAGCAAGCCTTCTTCTCCAAAGTGTTCCACAACCGGTAGTTCAGCGGATTAAGATCGGGGCTGCCCGAGGGCCAATCTTCTGCGGCAATAAACTCTGGTAAATTGTCCTTAAGCCATTGTTGTGTTGTTTTTGCTTTGTTGGCCGGCGCAGAATCTTGCTGAAATATCCAGTGCTTGCCAGCCGGGCAGCCCCGATCTTAGTCCGCTGAATATTTTGTAGGAGAGGGCTTGCTGTAAGCCTCACCGAAATATTGAGTCTCTCAAAGCTGTTTTGTTGAAGTCAGTGGCTTCGTTTCCACTGGAAGTCGCGCGTGCGGCGTAGACGAGTGGACGGATCGTTTAAGAAAGTGTTTGAAGGGTAAGGGGCGGCATTTTGAATAATTTCTTATATATTTATATTGTAAATTTAATACTTAATAAATGGCGTAAAAAGAATTTTGATTGCTTTTTTATTTTTTAAATAAAACGTGTTTTTGTCAGGGACAGAACTTATGGCAGGACTAGGTGTACCTGTTCATTTGTGCCGAGATATTAAAAACTTGGATTTCAAAAACGTATCTCAGATCATCACATCTTCTTCCAAAATAAAATGCAGTTGGTAGATAAGCGTATTAGTTGAAAACGGCTTTACCGATTTGGATTTTTTTATTTAAAATGTTCGAATTGAATTTTTCGGTAAAACATAGAAAATCTCCTCGAAATTTTTTTATGAAATTCTGGAAAAACAGAAGGTTAATTATTCTTTTTAATTTTTTTATGAGCTCAAGTTCAAAACTAACGATTATGTTTTGCTTATGGTCATGAAGAAGTTATCATGAAAATAGGGAATATTACATCAGATCTATAATTGCGGTTCAGCGACGAAAATCTCAATGAACCATTTATTGAAGACACAATGAGCAAAGTCTTCCAAAAATCCAATTTAATAGTTTGCGATAAATATACGATAGCGCATAAATATTTTTCGCAGTATTAGGACAAACAATGCAAAATCTATGAATCAATAAAAATCGGTTAAGATTTTAGCCAAGCATCCCAGCTTGTTTTATGTCATCTTTTTTGTAGAAACATAACCTCAAGACACTCGTATGAAATATCAACAAGTGTGTCGAGTTCTAAAATAATCAATCTGGAGAAATATTTGCAATATAATTTTAAGCAAAATCTAGTTCGTCAAATCAAAAACCAATCTCTAAGAAAAGTATTCCCAAACATTGTTTAAAATTACAAAAAAAGGATAATAATTCTGGAACTACTACTATAGCTAAGATGATGTCGTAAACTATCTAACCGAGGTTTAAGACTCGCTAGAATCAACCCGATTTGAGTTTCACAATCCTCAATAATGAAATTGGATCCGTATGTCGGTAATTATAATACCAATGAGAATATCAATAAGATATCAATCAATCAGGTTCTGATGAACACCGAAGTAACAATTCTTAGAGGAATGTAGAAATGATAAAACCATGAACTCCTAATAATTTCAATCGGCTTTATTGAATATTTGCTGCATTGAAATCAAAGAATCAAGCTTCTCGCATGGTCGATTGCATAACGCCTGTTCCGCCGGTATGTGCATCAAGAACCGAATTTTTTGGAATGACCAAATATTTAAAACCGTATAGAAATAAACTATGGTTTAAATACAAACAAACTGGATTAGTTACCGATTTTAAAATTTATTGTGAAAAAATAGTTTTATTATTAAATAAATTTTTTATATAAAAAATTTCTCTAAAATTTTTCAAGAAAAAAATATGGGATGCGAATTTTAAGTATTAAATAATATTGATTTTAGGAAATAATTTTAAAAAATAATCGTTCATAGGTTTTGAAGATATTGATTTAAAAAAAAATTTTTTTTAAAAACCCAACAAATATTTTTATATACAATATTATTTTAAACTTAAAAGGACTTCTGATGAAAATTTTGGGGTAAAATCCTTAGAACCGTTAATGAGAAAGTCGAAAATAAAAAAATGGGTCTATGGCAGGTACCCCTAATAACATTTTGCCCCAAATTTTTTTTGACCAAAATGTAGCCTATGTTCATAATATCACAATTAATTTTTTTTATCAAAATCGTTAGAGCCATTTTCGAGATAAAAAGATTTTGCATTACGGGTGTATGGGGGGTACCGTTAGTTTTGGAGCTAAAAAAAATTTTTATTTCTCCTCTAGGGAATTACCGAAGACCTTTAACCACCGAGATTGAAAGAAATAGGTCCAGTGGCTTAGGCTGTAGTGAGAGGTACAGACATATACAGACACACTGAAACATGTTTTTTGTGTACTAAATTTTCCTTAAAATTCTTATAAAAAAAAATTGTTGTTAGTTGTTAGTACTTAATAAAATACATTTTAAAACGTAATTTAAAAATTTAATCTTGTATCGGTTTTCAAGATATTGAATTTTCAAAAAAAAAAATGTATTATTTTTTTAAAAATCCAAAAAATATTTTTTCGTTTTTTTTTAGTTTATATTTTTTCAAATGCAAAGCAGCTCCTGTATAAAAATTTTGGTTAAAATCTGTTGGTGCGAAATTCGAAAATTGAAAAAACCTTTCTATGACAGGTACCTACCCCTAATAACATTTCCCCCAAATTTTTTTTGTTACCAAAATATAGTTCATGTCTATAATATCACACTTTATTTTTTTTATCAAAATCGTTAGAGCCGTTTTCGAGATAAATAAGATTTTGTATTACGGGTGTATGGGGGGTACCGTTAGTTTTGGAGCTAAAAAAAAATTTTCAATTTCTGCTCTAGGGAATCACCGAACACCCTTAACTACCGAGTTTAAGAAAATACCTCCGGTAGTTAAGGCTGTAGTTCGAGGTACAGACATACAGACGGAATTATCGGACCCACTTTTTTCGTCTTCGCTATCATCGTAATGTCAACTTTGATCAAAATCTCGAGTTCGATTTTTTTTTTCAAATGTAGAACTTGCCCTATAGTACCTATGTATATCGCAAGTAAAAAATGTGTCAATCATTTATCGATACCACTTTCTGTTCTTTTTAAATGTTCATTGATGTCTTTTTGTAAGTTTCCTCATGTATGGAAACCATCTTTCATAATTCCTCTACATAAAAAAAGGTAAAAAGGATCAAATTATTAATTACCGTCCAATAGCTAAACTGTCGTCTATTCTCAAACTTTTTGAAGCAATTGTTTGCAAAACATTAAGCTTTTACACGAAATCGTTTATTGTTCATAACCAACGTGGTTTTTCAAAGGCCGCTTGACTGTCACCGGAGTTTTGTGTCGATTCTTTTAAAAATAAAAAAATAGACGGATTGTGTTCTTACAGATTTTAGTAAGGCATTTGACAAACTATCGCACAGAGCTTTGCTTAATAAAATGAGTAGGCTGGGGTTCAACGCAAAATCCATTGCTTGGCTAAAATCTTATTTACTTGACAGATCCCATTCAGTGCATTTAAACGGCTACCATTCAAATAGGTAGCCATTTGGGTCCAGTTCTTTTTATATTTTTTGTAAATGATCTTCCTTCAGTTTTAAAGTACTCTAATTATCTTATGTATGTAGACGATGTTAACATATTTAAAACCATCTCTAGCAATTTTGACTGTGAAAAGCTTCAAATTGATCTAAATGCTTTCTACAATATATTGGTGTGCACGTATGTAATTATTTGTTGTTAAATATCGACAAGTGTAAGATTATAAATTTTATAAGAAAATTGTCCGTTTTATCTTTTGACTATAGTTTCAGTTAAATGTAAATGGTGTATCTATCATTGGTGTTTTGTTTGATAAAAAACTCAAATTCACACAGCATATCAATATGACATGTAATAAAGCCAATTCAATATCAATATAAGGTTGGATTAAAAGGGTATCACGTCAGTATTCTGTTCCTTGTGTTATCAAACAACTATTTACCACATTTGTCAGACCCATTATAGAGTATGCTTGCCAGGTATGAACCCCCTATTACAATTACCACAAAATAAGAACTAAACAAATTCAAAAAGGGTTCCTTAAATTTGCTCTTAGAGGCTTAGGCTGGCAGAATCCATTGAATCTTCTTTCATATAGTAGAAGTCCAAAACTCATGGATTTACCCAGTCTGGAATGCAGACGTTCTTATTTAAGTCTTGTTTTTATTGTTAATCTTATTGATGGTAATATCGATGCTTTGAACCTTTTGCTTCGCGTTAATTTTAATGTTCCAAATCGTAATCTAAGAGGTTTTCATGACCCAATGTACATAAAACACTATAGTACCAACTATATGAGCAGAATTCACCATTGAATAACATATTTAATTTGTATAACGTTAATCATAATTTATTAATAAATTTTTCTGATTTGTCATGTTTCTCATTATTTTTTTGTATGATCTAATGAAATAGCCAGTTATACTCGTTACCTAAAAAAATCAACCCTAATACTGGGAAAGCTGCTTGGAATGCTCATCAGATAACAATAGAGTACAACCTCCAACTTATTGCTCTTTGTTAAACTGCACAACACAAATATTGGAATGCTTAACATGCTCTGCGCTTTTTCCTTCCTTTTTGATATCCCGAAGATTAAATTTCGGTTGCTTCTTTCAGTAAAAATGTCACTCCTTACTTTCTCTTAAATGAAATTCACAAAAACTAACTTTTAGAAAGTAATTTTTTATGCCATAAAATAATGTATTTCAATTTGCAAAAGCTTCAAACATTTTAAATCCCATAACACAAAGATTTCATCAAATTTCTGCAAAGAGATAATTGAAAGTCTATTAAGTGTGCCCGCGCGCGTTACTCACATGGACATAATGAACAAAATTGCATATCATTATATAATGCAGTATCTATCAATGAAATCAATCAGAATGGATTAAAAAAACTAAACACCATAATTAAATAAAAACATCGTTTTCCTGTGAGATGGCAAAATGCGATAACATAATATTCCGGATGGCGCGCGCATTTAATGCATAATGTGCTCGAGTTTAAATTGATTTTTGATAAGAATCGATATTCACCTCTACCTACCTTAATGACAACTTGTATGGGTAGTATGGAATCAACGAATACGATTATACACTGAGGAAAAATCAAGGTAAAATTGATTGATTATATTGAAATTTGACCGTACAGAAATAGTTTATGGAAAAATGGATTTTGTTTTAAGCTAAAGTATGATATGTATGTATATTTAAAATTGAAGATTTTAATTTCTTATTCAAGCAATATTTAAAATATTTTTTAAATATTTTTACTTGCGACTTATAGGTACATACTATAAGGAAATTTATGCACTCGTAAGAAAAATCGAACTCGAGATTTTTATCAAAGTTGACATTACGATGATAGCGGAGACTAAAAAAGTGGGTCTCGCAATTCTGTATGATTCTGTATGTCTGTTCGACTACAGCCTAAACGGCTCGGCCGATCTTCTTCAAACTTGGCAGATATCATTTTTAATTTTTTTCCCCCACACATTTTTTTCTTTTTTTTTAAGGCCAAGAACAACGGTACCTGTATTTTTTTTCTCAAAAACGGCACGACTGATTTTGATAACTTTTTTCTTGCTAAAGCTCCCAAAAAACTTGAATAAAATTGTTTATTCAAATTTTCAAAAAAAATTCTTTGGATTTAAACAAAAAAAAATATTTTTCTTTTAAACTCAATATTTCGAAATATTATGCTAGATTTTTTTTTAGCATAATCTACAAGATGTGTGAAAAAAAGTTTTATTTTACTTAAAAATAAAGGTACCCACCATACAAGCGTTAAAAAGTGGTCTTCAAAAATCGTATTTTTCTCGAAAACAGTGCCTAGAATTTTGATAAAAGTTTGTTTGTTTCAATTAATTTTAACGATCTTTAATTTAATAAAAACATTTTGAAATTAAGATATTACAGCTTGTACCTGCCGTAGAACCATTTTTTTTAAATTTTAAATTACCTACTCATTATCGACATAACGGATTTTAATGAAATGCTTCTAAAAAGTCCAAAAACCATTGCATTTCAAAACTTAATAAAAGTATTTTTTGAATTTTTGAAAGAAAAAATGTTTTTTTTTTTTGGAAAATTCGATATTTCAAAAACGGCTCAATATTTTTTTTTCATTCAATTTACATTTAACAGTAATAAAAACTTAAAGTTGGCATACCAAAATTTTTTCTTAAAAATCTTTTAAAAAGTTTGTATATATGTAAAAGCTTTTTTTTAAGAAGCCACTACAACGACTTATAATTTTTGTTTTTGCATAAATTCATATTTGCATAGCATTCTGTTTTTATCTCTTACAACTAAAAGAATTAAAAAAATTAATTTTATCTTTATGAACAGTTTTTTCTAATAACATTCGTTTTTAAAATTCCTAGTCTATTACATAGGAGTAAGTTCGTGCGACCCAGTCGTGCATTTTATTTTTATTAAGTATTAATGTTTCCCATATTCTTGAGAACACTGCACATCTCACAATTTCTGAACGAATCTTTTTACTTTTTTTTTAGAAATTCCGTCTTTGTTTCTTGGTATATCAAATTCCAAAGAACGTTTTCCCAACTCATGTTCACCCATTCAACTGTTTCCACTTTTTGGGTATCAGATTGAAGCTTAGAAAGCTAAATTTTTATAGCTGATAGCTGTGAATATTGCTCCGTTATTTTGCTGCTAGGCAACGTTGAATTAACTGGTCGGCACCTTTAACACGATTTACTTTTATTTTCTGTTTCCGGTGAAACTGCTGAACTAATTTTTAAATCCTTTGGACAAAGGGATGTTGGCTTTAGGAGTATTTTCACTAAAATTGTCAAATTGTACCTTCCTACTCTAAAACATTTTCCGGGGCTACTCTTTAATTTTGGATGGACCGGGTTTGTCAATTGACTTGGTTTCTATTTTCCCCAATCTACAGTTTTTTCATTCCATGTAACCTTATCTGTTTTTTTTTTTTTTTTTATTCACATTCTAAAAGTGTGCTTTTCTTTAAAAAAAAATTGAGATTTATCGCCTTTTATTGTCAGCTATTTTAAGCCATTCTTAACTTTGAACACAAAATGTTGAACAATTTTTTTCTTTTAACAAAACCAAATTCAATTTACCGTTTTTGAAATATCGCGTATACAAAGTGTATCTGACATTTTGCGTTAAAACTACGAGTAAGTTGGATTTGTTTCATTTTATGTGTAACTTAGTAAAGTGTATATCTAACATAAAAATTTTCTAATAATCAAAAATCAATTATATTACACTTAGAATTTAGGATTAACACACAAATTTAAGAACAATATCAGCAAATGGGCCTCAGTAACCTAAAAAAATAATGCCATTTGAAATTAAAAAAAAAATAAAATGCACGACTGGATCTCATGAACTTGCTCTTATGTGAAAGTACTTTGGAATTTAAAAATTATGTAGGTACATATATATAAAAATATAAAACATGAATTTAATGAGATAGAAATGTTCAAATGCATAAAATTGCCGTCTGATTTCCAGAAAAGTATGAATTTATGCAAACAAAGCTCAAAAATCGTTTTATTATTAAAGTATTTTTTTATATATGAAATTTCTTTAAACTTTTTCAAGAACAAAATTTGGGATGCCAATTTCAAGTATTAAGTAGTATATATTTTAGGAAATAGTTTCAAAAAATTATCGTACACACGTTTTGAAGATATTGATTTAAAATAAAAATAAATTCGATTTTTTTTTTTTTTTTCAAAAAACCTAAAAAATATTTTTTCCGATATTTTTATATGCAATATTATTTTAAACTTAAGGAGGCTCCTGCTTTCAAAGTTTGGTTAAAATCGTTAGTGCCGTTAATGAGAAAATCAAAAATAAAAAAAAGATTCTATGGCAGGTACCGTAAATAACATTTTTTCCCATATTTTTTTTTTACCAGAATGTATAGTTCATGTCCATTATAGCATATTCATTTTTGTGTACCAAAATCGTTAGACCGTTTTTGAGATAAATAAGACTTTGCATTATGGGTGTATGGGGGTACCTACTGTTAGTTTCGGAGATAAACGCTTTCATCGTAATGTCAACTTTGATCAAAATCTCTAGTTCGATTTTTTTTTCCAAATGCAGAACTTGCTCTATAGTATGTACCTACATATATCGCAAGTAAAAACATGAATTCGTCCAAAAAGATTAAATCGTTAAAGCAGTTTCTTAGATAGGTAGATATACACAATTTTCATTAATTGATACAATAATTTATAATTTTGGTAATTGTACAAATAAAATGTTTCATTAATCCGTTTTTAATATGACGAATTTCCAAAAAAATTGTTCGAAAGTTTTGAAATAAAATGTTATTTAATCCTAACAGAATATTCAAAATAAGAAAATTTAATTGAAATCGGTAAACGCTATTGAGAAACCCAAAAATCAAAAAAGTTGTCCTATAATAACTAACTACTTAATTTTAAGTTGTTTCATATCGAATGATTAGAGCACAGAGAAAAAAATTCATCGAGCCGTTATTGAGAACAATAAATTTCTCTTAAACAGTTTTTAGACATTTGTATGGCAATTTCTGATATTTTTGATAAAGAAAAATTGATTCTAAAATCTTAAGTTAGTGATAAAAACTCTCTGGGTGGCAAGTTTCAAAAAAAAAACAAATGGATCAAAAAAAAAATTTTTTTTTTCAAAAATCTATCCAAAAAATATTTTCTTTTTAAATTTTGGTACACACTATTCCAACGTTTTTGAAACTTCTGTAGTAAAAACAAATTATCAAAATCAGTTTCCCAAACAGATGATGACGTACGACAAGCCGTAACATCTCATTCGGATCTCAATGGATGAGGGTAAGGTAGGTGTAAGGAAGTTGAAGGAGTGGATAGAAACTACGAGTAGTAAAGATATTTTATGCCTCCCTGAACATTGAATGAATCAAAGAATTTTCAAAAATATTCTCCGAGGGCTGTTTTCCTGGTTCTGAGTAAGCTGGTGCACTCACAAAGGAAGTAAGATGAACTCTAAGCCGCTTTTTTTTATGCCAAACCATCATTGCTAGTAACACGATTAAACACTACTTTCAAATGATGAATGAATGATGACAAAAGTGTTCGGAAGTGGTAGCCCTTCACAGTATTCAAAGTTTAGTGGCCAATTTGAGACAACCGGTTCGGTAGTCGATCAGCAAACATTCGTACGTTAAAGGAAAGCAGAATGCTAGACAGTCGATTGCTCGAAGTGCACAAGAACTCGACCTTTTGCAGACTTCAACTTGGAGAATTTAGCGTAAGAGGTTGAGCACTTACCCCGGTACAAGATCCAACTGTCCAAAGGGCTCAATGTTTAATGTTAATGACCAAAAACAACTCCATGTATTCGCTGACTGGGCTTCGGACTTTTTGGAAGCGGACCCCAATTTTGGAAGAAAAAACATCCTTAACGACGAGGCGCATACTTGGATGAATAGCTCTGTTAACAAGCGAAATTACCGTGTATGGGACAACCCACATGAAGTTCACCAGGTGATAATACTTTTTTGGGCTGGAAGCTTCATTGGTCCGTACCTTTCGGAAAACTACGTTAGTGAGGCGTTCTATTTTCTACCTCGAAATATTCGCGCATAGATTCCTTGAAATCCAATAATTGTCGATTGTTGGTCATCTGAGGTCTTCAGCCTCAAGGAAATTCTAGTGACCCATTTTTGGGCAGTCCATCTAACATTTCGTTTCCTAATATATATCACGATGTGCCAGGACACATCTGAAGGTTAGCTTTGTTCGATTGGCTGAGAAACCTCAGCTCATTATGGCAACGATCTATTAGTTTCGACTTAATTGTTGTAGTATCTCTTATGGACACCCGGCTTTTCCGTTGATCATTCTCGTAATGATAATGAATAAACATTCCACCATCCATCCAATCTCTAAATGTCAATGTGAAGGATCGATGAGTGCGTTCAATAATAAAATGAATAGTCGATTTACACGTTGCAATAAGGTCTAGTTTACACGGGGAAATATGTTTATGTTGTAATTCACAAGAGTTACTTATCATTGTGTAAACTTACCACAATAGTAAATTAGATGTATGATCTATACACTACAATAGTGATTAAGGAAATGATTTAAATTGCCGCCTGGCTGTCTATGAAAGGAAGATCGAACCTTTCCGGTTTAAATACATACATATTTCTAGCGGATGGAAGAGAGCTTCGTCTAGATTACTCTGATGGTGCCCGGGTTCGTAGAGAGTGAAAAACCGCAGCCACCGCCGAATTTTAGGCAGCCATATAGAATTGCTAATAATAAAATAATAAATAAAAATAATTCCTTATTCTTCAACTTAAAAATTAAAAAATTAAAAAATTAAAAAAACCCAGTTGTTCCAAGTTATTTTTTCTACAACTTTAATCTTGTCAAATTCTATAGGATACACCTCATATTTGTCCACTTAATTGAAAATAATATGTAGGTACGACTTGGTTGCATGCTCTTACAGCTATATAATTTAAAAGATTTCTTTTATTTATTAGTAAAAAAATTAATTTCTAAAACCGTTTTATCGGGTTTCTTACAAATTAATATACAAATTCCTTTGTATATTAAAAAAGTTCAAATTGCGTATGCCAAATTTAAGAATTTATTACTTAAAAACCGTTTTTGAAAAATAGAGGTATACCTAGGTATTGAATTTAAAAAAAAAAATATTTTTTTTTCTTTGAATTATCAAATACTTAATGTTTATTTACCCAAACAAATGTCTTTAAATAAAATTAAAAACTGTTTAAACTCACCGTTTGTTGAAGCGAAACCCCACCCACTAAATTTATAGTTTTAAAAAATGCCCCCTATTTTGCAGAGGATATCGTAAACAAACTGTTAAATTCCACAAATTCTGAAAACCCAGTGATGGAGTTATGTTTTCTTGGAAACATTTTTGAAATTCTGACCAGTTGGAAATTGTACATAGAATATTTACCTATACCTACCTACGTCCCTACATAGTCCACAGCTCTAAGGACAATAAATGAGAGAAAAAAAGTTGAGCTCAGCTATTTTTCTCATAATAATTCTCATTCTCCTTCAAGATTCAGTAGGTATATCTATATAGAAAAACAGAATAAAAAATATTTACCCTGTGATTTTCTAAATTCCATAGAAAATATTTCCACCCTGGAATGTCTGTCCAACTTTTCGCAATACCTACCTATACAACGAACAAAAAAAGAGAACATTCCGGTTGAAGAAACCACAATAAGGATTGTTCACCCAACAAAGTAGGTAGGTATAGAGAATGCAACGCTTCAAGCTTCAACATCAACATCAACCATGGGAAGCGCACCTCATCATACCCCTCATTTTATATGAACCTTGATTTTAACTGGTGGTGGCGCGGTGATGAGTGACACCCATCCGTCCGTCCATCCATCCATCCATCCATTCATCCATCCATCCATCTATCTAACCATTCATCTATCTATGCCTTATTTTATGTGGGGCTTTAGTCTCGAAGATTGGAATTTCTGCCATTCCTGTTGTGTGGTGCAAAAGTGGTGCAGCGCGCACAATGAGGACGATGACGATGATGAGGACAACGACGAAGCTTGTTCACCATCAGAACTTTTAAGCCTTCAACAACAATGACTGCATCAAGGACTTATAGACGTTCGACGTTCATGTTGTGTTTTGTGTGAAAAGGGCGTTACTTGAGCAGAGATTGCATTCCTTTTCATATCGCAGGCAGTGTAGATTGTTGAAGCCACAAACTCTTGGTGGTTATCTGTTGATACTTCCTTTTGCGCCAGGCTCCCCAAAAAGTGTTCCCTCATTTTTCGACTGAAAATGGTCACAATGTATGCGGCACTGTTTTTCCCCATTTATTGCCAGAAGGGAATCGTGTCTTTATTAAGGTGTAGGAACATCTCTGAATTGCCTCTGTATGCGCTTGCGTTAGTTCCAGGAGAAAGGAGGAAACCCAGAGAGGAGCAGTAGGTGGAGCCAACGTAGCCAATATGCACTTAAACAATACCGAGGCTATATGGCTTCAGATATGTAATGTACTCTGCTAGAATTCGTAATGAACCAGCAGCAGCAGCATAAGGAAGTCCGAAAATCTTGTCCGAAAATCCAATTTCGGAATTCTTGCGGGCGGGCCTCGAATTCTGTTGGTTGTGTCTTGTGTGATGCTGATGATGCTCCACTCTTCATGATTCATTGCCTAATAGATCCTTGAGGCATATTGATGAGCCTCTTTATAGTTGTTGTGTCTTCGCTGGTTTTTCTTTGCTTTTTTGCTTTGCCAAGTTGAACTTATTTGCACACAGTTCAGTTCAACTGTATAGCCATCAAGAACCATCTTGAGGACTGGGATTGGAACTTGGGACTGTGACTGCGACTGGCTGTGCATACTTTAGCAATGCGGCTATAAGAGATCTTGAGTTATAAGAGCTGCTGTGGGTAGGTAAGGTAATTGCCCTATTCAACCCAATTAGGATAATATAGGTATTCCGCAATGTTGTTGGTGCGATCGTCATGGTAATTGATGATGATGAAAACTGTCGTCTCCACTTAAAGATCCCCAATAACCAGTCCAGATATTTAACTTGAGGACTTGAAGGTGTACTTATACATTCAGCTTTTCGTTGAGAGTAGAATTTCTATGGTAAGATGATTTTTATTTATAATTTTATTTAAAGTCTTGCAAGCGAATAAGATACAACAATTTATAGATTCTATAAACAAGAGTATTAATTACTACGCTATTATACTTATTATCATGGCTCTAATTTGTCGAAATTGATGGCATAAATTGAAAAATAGTCAAGTCATATATATATGTAGAAAAACAAGTTTACATGAGTGAAAAATCCACGACTTAAGCAGAGTAATAATAATTAATGTACAGTGTACATTTTAATATGTACTGACTACATTTATTTGTTAGGTGTGCTTTATAAAGAATGCCATTTGTAATCTGTACATTTTAACTTAATTTATTTGTGATATGTGCCTTATATAGAATTACATTGACGCATCATATAAATATGTAGCCAATAAAGAATTCTATGGACTGATTGTATACATTATGTAGTGAGAACATTATTGCCAAATATCATTAAGTTCATTTTATAAAATCAGAACACTAATGCATTAGTAAAATTATTTTATAAATTAAGTAGAATTTGTGCAATTTTGATGCGTAAGATGAGGTATTTATTGCATCGAAAAAATTTCGCATTTTTGGATAAAAAATCATCAAAATGTAATAAAATAAGTAATTCCTTGCAATAAACCTTTAAATTTTACTTACTTGGATTCTTCCAAATAGTAAGAAAGTCCAAAATCACTGTGCATATTTGCAATTAATACTAGTTCAAGAAATAAATGAGTTTAAGCTTATGATTTGCATACCATGCTGTGATCAAGTGAAACATGTACTCAGTACATATTTGATGATTCACTTAATACACATTGCTTGTTTTCATTATGAATACATTCTTCCAATACATTTGATACGTTTTAACTATTAATGAAGTTATTTTCTATTCCACTGTAGCTGCTTCATAGTTTGTATTGACCACATTATTTATTGATTAAACGTTAACATGTTCCCGGGTTGCGTATTGCCAAACTGTATATCAGTACAGAGCTCCGACGCTCTATAATAGACTACAGAATGCTCATTCAAATTAAGAGCATACTATATACTGTCAGATCAAAAGCAGATTTTTCTGTGTTGGTATACATTTTGCTCAGGAAACTAAGAGCAAAGTACCTGTGATTACAGAGCCATCGTTCACGTTGGTGTGGTTATTGTGTGTGGTGTGTGGTGTGTGGTGCCGTGACATAAGGCCAAGTGACAAAAGGCCAAATTTGTTTGTGACTTAAGGCCAAACATAAAATGTTTTGTCTTGAGCAACAGTACCTTGGGTGGCCCGCTTCGCGGTTTTTCAGGATTTTAACTCCCATTTTGGGGCTCACACCCGCTCACGCAACTCCGATGCTCCGCTTAGGGTATGTTCAGTCGCCAGGCAGGCGCCCGTAGCAACAGTTTTCCTGAGCAGCAGTACCTACATAACTGTTAGTTGTTTACTCCAATTAATGTAAAATACAAAAGTGTTGCTGTTGTTACAAGCAAACTGCATGTGACCACAGAGCGCTCTGTGGTAGCATACAGTTTGCTCTACAATACTTTCAAATTCGGTGAGCAGAAAATGGCTGAGCACAGACTAAGGAGATCTGTGCTGATATACAGTTTGGCAATACGCTCCCGGGTTTCCTTCGGTGCATCTGGTAAAAAAAAAAGACAAGAGAATGTCAAACGAATAAACAACGTGCTCCGTGTGCTCCGCCGAATTTTCTAATTTTTCTTGATTTATTTCGCTAAAAGTTATTGAAATTATCAAAGCCTTTCGAATAAAGTACTGTTTATAGAAAAAGTTATAATAAAAATAAATAATATCTAATAATTGAGCCAATTTTGCTTTATAATCATTTTATTATTACACCTCCATGAATAAAATTTTATTATCTCAACAAGTGCTTTTAAATCCTCTCTTATAAAACTCCCAGTACTCTCTTAAATTACATACATACATACTGTATTTTTCAATCTCTCATCTGTGGCCCCTGCAGTGTAGTGCCGGTTAATTTAAAAAATAAATAAAATAAAAAAAAAGAACTCATCTCTCTTTCGATATGTCAAACTGTGTGGGCTGTAAATCAATTCTAATAAATCCTACTGATGACCCTACTCTTCTGTGTCAAAGTTGCTCTATCTCAGACTCTCCTGGCATGAATCAAAACAATTTAATCACATGTTCAAACTGTTTACTCAAATGAATTTGCGCTTGAACACGGTTGCTGAGGATATAAAAAAAGAATTATCTGAAATTGTGTCTATTGAAGTCGCAGACCAGTTGGAAAAAAAAAATGGTTTTTGTAAATAACGAGTTGTCGCATATGAAATTTCAATTAAATTCTTTTAATAAAACTGAAAGTTGTAAATGTTCTGAAATGTTAGAATTTACAAACAAAAGACTGGATATTTTAGTATCTGGCTGCCCAGAGATTGAAACGGATATTTTTGGCTTTGCAGTTAAGCTTTGTGCCTATCTTAATGTTAATATAAGGGTTGAAGATTTTTCAAAAGTGCTAAGACTTTCCAGTGACAAAAATATCTTACTTATTAAGTTTTTGTCGGTAACAACAAGAGACCGCGTCATGAAAAATTATTTTGCACTCTCGCCACCACTGACTCTTAACAAAATTTGTCCTGTTTTGGGTATTGAGTCTAGACTTTTCCTAAATGACAATTTAACCAAAAAAATGTACAATGTTCGTAAGATTTGTGTCGATCTTTTGAAAAAAGGCAAAATAAAATCTTTCAGCGCCGGGCAAAAATTTTTTAAAATTGTTAATATTGATGGATCCATTAAATCTATATTCTGTGAATCTGACATGACAAGTTACATTTCTCTTGCTGAAAATGTCCAAAAGAAATCTTCTAATAATCTTGTCACTGAAAAAGTATTACCGGAGCAAGATGTCATCTTTACGAAAGAAAGTAGAAATCTAAAAGAACTGTCTGGTGCTAAATTGAAGACACCGAAGAACTTACCTAACCAAAAATCTACACTTGGAGTCAGTGTTAGCAACACAAAACGTACAACACGCCGTGGAATTTGTTGATTTATCTTACCTTTCAATAATTATATTTTTTCTGTTTTATTTTGTTCGCATAAATTGTTAATTTCATTATTTTTTTTCTTCTATTTTACTATGAATTTCTTACTTTTCTTTTCTTTCTAAAAAAGGCGAGCATATATTTTTTGTAATTTATGAATTAAAAACTATTATAAATAATTAATAATCAAATTGAATATAATTTTTTTTTCTTGTTATATGTATAAACAGTTTTTTTTTTGGCTATTAAATAAAACTCTTCTTATAGTATTTCATTCTAACTTAATTATACAGGGTGATTTGCATAAGGTGTGACAAAAAGCTAGGGCGTGTAGGTTGGACTTAGGCAAGAAAAAAATCGTATGGGAGGGGGGGGCCTATTTCCCCCCGTTTAGGCGGGAGGGGCAATTAAGAAAAAAATCACTTAAAACAGAAAAAAAATTATTAAAAAATAACGGTGATACCTACAGAGTAATGCTATAGCGTTTTGAAAAGCCAGGAATACATTCTTTAATTTTGTTTTTAAATAAAGTTGTTCGAGTGAATAGTTTTTGAAAAATTAATTTTCAAAATCAAAATTTTGAAAAAAAAAATGAAAACATTTTTTTTAAACAATTTTTTTTCAAAATTTTACGTAATTAAGTATTATTTTTGTATTCAATATTCAATGCTCTTATTAATTTTTGATCAAACACAAAAAACCGGATGTCAAAATGTTTTGTAGTTTTTGCGAAAATCAAAAATAACAAAAACTACTTTTGTTCTAAGAAAAGCCTTTTATTTTAGTTTTTATACGTCTTTGGATTCTTAGGTGAATTTACGATTGAAAGGATTAACTTTCTTTTTACTATTTTTTTAATTATCGTCTTATAAACATACAATAATGTGACAAAGTACTGGATTAACCATATTTCACACATTTTTTCATTGAGAACACCTGCGTGAGAGCATTGGTTTAAAATTGACCTGCCACTTTTTTATTATGGTGGGGTCGGCTTGGCGTAGGTGGATTTACGAAAAAAAGGATTAACTTTTTTTTGTAAATTTTTTTATTATCAGTCTTATAAGCATACAATAAAGTGACAAAGTACTGGATTAACACATTTTTCATTGAGAACACCTGCGTGAGAGCATTGGATTAATATTAACCTGCGAATGTTTTTTAAATAATTTTTTGTAATAAGCTTTAGTTAAAAAATAGTTAAAAATTTAAATAAACAGTAATTATGTATTTTATCTAAATATGCATGTATTTCTTATTTTAATTGATTTCAAGATTCAGGAACATTCTTGTTCTTATTTCGCAATTGCACTTTTCTGTCACTAGTTAGGGCGTGTAACGTTGCATTATTTAAAAAACATTCGCAGGTCAATATTAATCCAACGCTCTCACGTAGGTGTTCTCAATGAAAAAATGTGTGAAATATGGTTAATCCAGTACTTTGTCACATTATTGTATGTTTATAAGACGATAATTAAAAAAATAGTAAAAAGAAAGTTAATCCTTTCAATCGTAAATTCACCTAAGAATCCAAAGACGTATAAAAACTAAAATAAAAGGCTTTTCTTAGAACAAAAGTAGTTTTTGTTATTTTTGATTTTCGCAAAAACTACAAAACATTTTGACATCCGGTTTTTTGTGTTTGATCAAAAATTAATAAGAGCATTGAATATTGAATACAAAAATAATACTTAATTACGTAAAATTTTGAAAAAAAATTGTTTAAAAAAAATGTTTTCATTTTTTTTTTCAAAATTTTGATTTTGAAAATTAATTTTTCAAAAACTATTCACTCGAACAACTTTATTTAAAAACAAAATTAAAGAATGTATTTCTGGCTTTTCAAAACGCTATAGCATTACTCTTTAGGTATCACCGTTATTTTTTAATAATTTTTTTTCTGTTTTAAGTGATTTTTTTCTTAAATTGCCCCTCCCGCCTAAACGGGTGGAAATAGACCCCCCCCTCCCATACGATTTTTTTTTTGTCTAAGTCCAACCTACACGCCCTAGCTTTTTGTCACACCTTATGCAAATCACCCTGTATATAATTTATATTTATTAAATATCTTTCATATACATAATAACCTTTTATCTAAGCACTATAAAATGAATAATTCAATTATGGGAGCACAGTCAAGTGATTCTAATTATCTCAGAGACAGGCTTAAAAATCGGAAAAATTTGTTTAATATTGGTCATTTTAACTGCCAAAGTTTTTGTCTCAACAACAAAAGTTCCAAGATTAATGAAGTTAAATCCATCCTTAGTGGCCACTATTTAGACTTAATTGGTGTGTCTGAAACATGGCTAAAAAGCTATCAGAGTGATATGGCTGTAGATGTTCCTGGCTATAAAGTTTATAGAATGGACAGATCGCGAGCGAGGGGTGGTGGTGTTGCATTGTACATCGACAAACAAATTCGACCCTCTAAAATACTGAAAGGTTCTGAACCTGGTATCGAGTTTATATTCGCGGAAATCTCATCTGGTCATAATAAAATTCTAGTGGGTGTTATCTATCTTCCTCAGGGTGAAATTTCTAAAGTTGAGCCCATTTTGACCGATCTTACACAAAAATATTGTAACGTTTTCATAATGGGTGATTTCAATTTTAATCTTTTGGATAGAAATAAAAGAACAACTTGTGATAATTTGTTGGGTAGATGTAATTTGCACACAATACACAACAATATTCCAACACATTTTGATAATTTCCATTCGAATACTTCTTTATTGGATTTTATGGTTGTAAATGATCCTAACGTAGTTCAATACAATGATCAGTTCTGGATACCGGGTATCTCTAAACATGCTTATGCTTTTATATTTGCTTCTCTTGATATAATTCCTGAAATAGTTGACCTTGAAATTAAAATAAGGGATTTCAGAGCAATAAATTTTGATCAATTATGGAGCAGCTTCTCGCGGATTAATTTTGATATCCTTTACAGTACAAATGATTCTAATTGTCAAGTTAATTTCTTAAATGCTCAATTAAAACATTTGTATGATGTTTATGTGCCTCTTAAAATTCTTAAACCTAGCAAAAAAGTAAATCCTCTTACTTCTCCTCGTGTGACCAGGGCTATTTATTTAAGGGATCTGTCTTTCAGGGCATATCGAAGCAGTGCCTCTGAAAACACCTGGAAAACATATTGTAAGTACAGAAATAAGGTTAAAAGTGAAATTAAGGCATTGAAAATGGAATATAGGATTCATAAATTTGAGGGTATTCAATCCAGCAAAGATCTCTGGAAAAAAATTAACGCTATTGGTCTAAGTAATAAGAAATCGGACTATGGAAATCTTGATCCGTCGATTTTAAATGCACATTTCTCGCAAAATCAAAGTCACCCAGGTAGTGTCAGTGATGATGAATTTGTTCCCGAAATCGAAAATGCGTTTTCTTTTCGTTGCATTTCTCTTACGGAGCTTCACAATGCATTGTTCTCTATTAAATCGAATGCTTTTGGTTTTGATGAAATTCCAATTAAATTCATCAAGATACTTTTTCCTTTATTATCTTACCATTTATTACATGTAATAAATACAGTCCTCACTACTTCTTCATATCCTCAAGCTTGGAAAGTTGCCAAAATCATACCAATTGGTAAAAAATCTAACCCTCAAGAACCTTCTGATTTTAGACCCATTAGCCTGCTACCGGCTACTTTGAAAATCTTGGAAATTTTGATGAAGAGCCAAATCAATGATTTTATTACTAGTAAGAAGTTATTATTTTGCAACCAATCTGGTTTTCGAAAGAACCATAATACAACTTCAACCTTAATTGATCTAACCGACACAATCAAGATGAACATGGATCGCAATTATGTTTCCTTATTATTACTTTTGGATTTCAGCAAGGCCTTTGATAGCGTTAACCATGGTCGTCTTTGTTTCAAACTTAAAAGATATTTTTCTTTCTCTAATAGTGCCAGTAATCTGATTTTGTCATACCTATCGCAGCGCTTTCAATATGTCTGTATTGGAGAAAATAAATCTGATTTTATCGAAATCATTTCTGGAGTCCCTCAAGGATCTATATTAGGACCAATTCTGTTTTCTTTATTTATAAATGACCTCCACAATGCAACATCTTTTTCGCTTGTCCATCTTTTTGCTGACGATGTGCAGCTACTCTTTTCTTGTCCAATAATTGAAGTTTCCTCCTTCATCACATCCGTTAATGCTGACCTTCTTTCTGTTAACTCATGGGCTTCACTTAATAACTTGAAATTGAATCCGGATAAATCGCAAGCAATAGCGTTTTATTTTAGGCCAGTTAATAATATTTTGGATCCGGTTGTGTTAAATAATGTTATTATCCCATACCAAAGTAAGGTTAAAAGTTTGGGTTTTATACTTGATGAAACTTTATCTTGGGAAGCTCATGTAAATGGTCTTATAAGTCGGATTAATTTTATCTTGCGCAAGTTCTATAATATAAATGACTATTTGCCGCTCCATATAAAAATTAAGCTTGCCAAGACTCTTCTGCTGCCTCACTTTTTGTATGGTGCTGAAATGTTTTCTGGTGCTACTGGTATAGTGCTTTCAAGATTGAGGGTATGTTTTAATGATGTGGTCAGATTTATTTATTCAATAAAGAGGAGAGATCACATTTCTGGTTTTGTTAAATCTTTTCTGGGGATGTCGTTTCCAGCCCTTTTAGAGCTAAGAGTTCTTACAACTCTCCATAAAATAATTTTTAAGTCGATTCCTGAGTACCTTTTCAGAAAAATTGTGTTTTTAAGGAATACAAATTCTTCTAATAGGATTTCTATTCCAAGACACAGAAGTACTAGGGCTTCATCGTCGTTTTTAATTCGGGGGATTAAACTTTGGAATGGCCTTTCGAGACAAGTGCGATCTACACACAATTTTCATAAGTTCAAGCGTTTAATATCTGCTACATTTGCATAAAATACTTCCGATTCTTGTGCTTCTCTGATTTAGTTTGAAGTCACATAAAATATTTGTTGTGTCTCCATGTTTATGTTTATTTAAATATGTTTATTTAAATAAGTTTACCAAAAAGTTTAAGTATTGACTTACTATAATTTAAATTTTTAATTGATATTCTTTTAATTTTGCTGTAAATTAACTAAAATTATCTTATCGTTTGTTCATTAATTTTTCATTATTTTTTTTCATTTTTTCATGTAACTAAGCATATAAATAAGGGACAATGTCCTACAATATGTAATATTAGAAACAAATAAATAAAATAAAATAAATAAATAATTGAATTGTATCCAGTAAAAAAGTGAAGAAAATAGCTTTTATTTTGCGTTTCTAAAATTTAACAAACAAATGTAAGCTATGGATCGTCTTTAAAATCAGTAAAAAAAATAGTATTCTTGACACCTTCAGAATTCGAAAAATTGCATACATTTTGTGTTTGCAAATAATAAACGTTTCTAACCGTTTAATTTTGTATTTTTTTTTTAATTGTGAAACCATTAAAACTGTCAATCAGGATGACATCTTTGTGAACAAAATCTGTAGAAGTTTGAATGCTTATCATAAAACAACATTACACTTTGGAAGAATGTATGTACTCAGAACATAAATACTTATATTTACTTATAGTATAGGTATCAGCAAACATTTCTTATATATTTGTATGTATTTATTTTCCGCTTAAATCTCTACCGACGAAAAAGTTTATTTACTAACAGTTTATTAACAAGAAAATAATTTTTCTGATCCATGAAATAAATATGGGAACAGGTCGTTATTCTGCATTCTAAAATTTTATAAGTGGGTCAAAAATATGAATAAAACAAATTTGCTTTTATGTTGAAGATACTCATAAAATTTTAAAAAAGTATGTTATTAGTGAAAAATGTTGAGAAGCACAAAATTATTTGTTTGGTTTGGTGACGGAATTTTTAGCCCTAAGAGATGGTCAAGGCAGCCCACTTCTCTCTATGGAATTAGTCCGCTGGTTCTGATAATTGGGTAACTGTGCTACGTAAGTATGTGCTATCTACAAGTAAAATAGGTTATAGTAATATATGGTTTGTATTATAAAAAAAACATTCATTGTGTACCTATGTGTATATTTTATAGTTAAAATACA
This sequence comes from Philhelius festivus, assembly GCA_963931855.1. Taxonomy (NCBI): domain Eukaryota; kingdom Metazoa; phylum Arthropoda; class Insecta; order Diptera; family Syrphidae; genus Philhelius; species Philhelius festivus. The sequence continues at coordinate 56,909,168 of OZ007554.1, forward strand.
ACTAAAAAGGTGGTTAAGTTTGTTGTCCTCAGACTATTCATTACAGATTGTTGTTGGTTATGATTGAGATTGGCTTTTAAGTCACGGTAGTTGGGTGTTGGGTCTGACCCTAGGACAATATGGATCAGTTTTCTGTAATTTGGTAACTTCATGTCATGTATATGTAGGTTAAAGTAAAATACGAAGAAGTGTAAAAGTTGAATAATAGTTATCCTGAAGCATCACTTTAAATGCTCCTATCAGCAAACACACCATACTATATGTCAAAATCCCTTTGCTCTCGTCCCCACTCTTTTTCCGACTCTAAATCTCGATTTCAGAATATTTTGATTTTTAAAAATAGTCTTACTTCAAATAATTAACAAAAAAAAAAAAACGACCTTCCTTTAACTCCTTTTCAAAATTATTGAAGATTAATTGTACGTAAAACGAAAAACGAAGACACGTTTTAAAAAAACTTGCGAAAACATTATGTAAGCGGTGGTCCAACGAAAACGCACGATGTTAATTGTGAATAAAACAAAATAATTTTTTTCAGAGAATTATCTTAATATTTTTTATTATGGTAGAAGGATCTATGACAATTCTGTGTAAAACAAAATATCGGCAAAATGCTCGCCATGTCTTCTGTGGCATACCTCTATCCGATGGTCCATATTTTCAATGACTCTGAGACATAATTGATGTTCAATGTAGTAGTAGTAGTGACGTATACTTTTTCTTTTAAATATCCCCAAAGAAAGAAGTGCAACGGTGTCAAATCACATGATTGTGGCGGCCAATTAACATTGCAACGACGCACGTGAGATAACACGGCCATTGCATTTCTAGCGCAAAAGAGCCATTGTTTCGTCCATTATCATCTCACGATAGCGAACACTATTCACGGTAACAGCTTGGCCGACCTCATTTTAGAAGAAGTCCGGCTTGATGGCGTTGCCAGCCCATAAACCTTACCAGTCACTCTCTGTTGGTGCATCGGCTTTTCAACAATCGCTCGTGGATTCTCATTTGCCCAAATGCGGCAATTCTGCTTGTTAACGAATCCAATGAGGTGAAACGTGAAAGCCTCGTCGCTGAAGATGATTTTCTTTGTCACTACTGTCTGTTCAACCAACCATTCGGCGTATTGACGACGCTTAAAATGGTCAGTTTACTTCAGCTCTTGAGTCAATTGAACCTTGTAAGCGTGTAAATTCAAATCTTTATTCAAAATTCACATCAGTGATGTTCGTGAGATGTTCAGTTGTTGGGCACGACGAAGAGTCGAGGTTGACGGCTATTCTGCTACACTATCGCGAACAACAGCAATGTTTTCCGCAGAACGAACTGGGCGAGCATGCACAGGTGTTTTCACATTTCCTACAGACGCGGTTTGCTGAAATTTGCCAACAATTCTTTTTTCGTAAAAGGCTTCAACAGTCTTAACGTGCTGCTCAATTGTGTACCTCTCCATGGTTGAATTTGTGAAACACTGAAACAAAGAAATGTCGAATTAAGTTGAGCAAAAAACTTGGCGTTAAGGTGTGACTCACAATTAACATCATGCATTATGGTTGGACCACCCTTTATATTACTTAGCACAAACACTTTAACTCAATTAAAAGCTCAATTGGCCTCAACTCCAAGGTGCGTTTCGCACAGGTACGACAGTAGGCTCATCAGTTAGATGCTGCCATATCCTTCTAAGACGCAAATATTGGTCGATGTTTACCGACTTGGAGTTGACATCACTTGATCAATTACTAAACCTAAACCGAAATAATTTTCATATCTTCATTGATCAAATACTTTAACATTAAATTTTAGCTAAATGTATTGAATGCAGCTAACGTGTACTGATTACATTTCGATTTACGCATCAAATTAAAGCCTGCAACACGTTTACCCAATATATAAAATAATGGACTCAGTACAGTATAATTATGAAGAACATACTCGTATATTTAATTCAGGAAATAAATATTTTTTAAAAATGTTATGAATACAAGCAACGTGCATTGAGTCAATAAAATATGTACTGGGTACACTTCTCGACGGGATAAATTATTTTGACAATAGAATGATCTAAAAACTTAAAGTATTAACATATTCATTTCTTTCATTTCTTCAACAGAATCTTTGAGCTACGAAGGAGGCTATTAATTACGTGCTTAAAAATGTCTCGATTCAAGTTTAAATGCAATTAAGCTAAGGTATGAAAGCTAAATTTGACCAGCCCTGTGTTAACCAGGCAAGTTAACATAGAAATGTAACCATTACATACAACTAACTATTAGCACATTATTATGAGTATATTGGCTAAATAACGCAGGTGATATGTTGTTGTAGTAAGTGCATATTGCACTATGTACTCAGTACATAAATTATGTTTTTTTACAAATTGTCCTGCAAATCATTTATAGAAATAAAGAGAATTCGAAAAACTTTGCTGATTAGTAAACTTTTTGAAAGGTTAATAATTTTTCTTTAGTCAATTTAATTTCTCAATCCGGTTAAAGGCTTTGTCAAACATTACTTCCGAAAATAATTTGGTTAATTTTTTTTGCTTTGGATTCAGAAACGCAAACGTGAGTTAACGACGATTCTGCATATTAGAATGTTTGTTTGATAGAAATATATGAACAACTATACCTACATACCTATATTCGAAAACACAAATCGCTTTAAAAAAGATTTCACTTTTAAATTATTATTTATCAAATCTTGAATTCCTTAGCGAATCATGAACACACACAAAAAAAAAATACCGGGTTCCCGCATTAGGTGCCTTAATAAACGCCTATCTCACCCTAAATTAGCGCTCTTTTCGTTTTGCGGCAAATTTCTAAAGGCCAACAGCACATACTCGTACCTCAACAAAAGCAAAGATTTATACAACAAAACAACAAGAAAAAAAACGGCTGCTGCGACTGCATGCTTGATTTGGATCCGACGGACGCTCTAAGCCTTCATGATAATAAAAGCAATAATTATATCCTTCGTTGGTGTTCTTCACGCCTTGAAATTACGCAACGGTTTCGTGTCCGACATTCATGTTCCGCCGCATCGCCACCATCAGCATCAACCAAGAAAGAACCAACATCGGTCCAGGACGATCACCAACCAACCCAAACATTACGAAATACGGATATTTCGGGTTCGTTCGATTAGTTTTCTGTTCACGCAATTTGCCGGCATGCGTTTCCCGCTGCCTGTGCACTTGAGATGAGATTTTGACCATATCAGAGTCGCAGCTCGCAGTCGGGCGACTGGCCGGCTCATTTCGAGCTATAAAAGGGCATCAAAAATGAAGCCATTAAATTTGCTAATTTTTCCATCCCTCAATCATGTTCCTTCTATCTTTCGTGTGCTGTGGTGTGCTGCGGTGGTGGTATCTTCCCAAGTCCCAGGGCAAAAAGGATAACCACTTGATTTTTGCAATTTCTTTCTTTTTTTTGCTCCGATCATTGGAACCGTGCGCCAGCGCGTTCTTTGCCCAAAGAAGCTGTGAGGCTACGAAGTAGGTGGCCCTTTTAGTTGAAGTCTTAAAAGATCCCAGGCAGATCTGTACGAGTATGATGTATATTTTGGATATTCAATTAAATCGTGTTTCAGAAATGAAAACTTTATGCCTGGATATTAATGATAAATCGATTTTGTCTTCGATGTAAACTTGGCTGATATATTTAAAGTTACAAAATTCTACCAGCTTTATTTACTAATACAAAACATTTAAAGATATAGGTTTATAAGATAAAATGATCTTCACCATGACTAGAGACAGAATTGGTGGATAATCGTTTTCTCGAAAGAGACAGTATTCTTTAACATTCACAGTTGACTGGACTCGAACTCTTCGAACTCTGAACTTCGGCGTGGGAGCATAACGTACAATTTACTATGCCAAGTAGTAGCACTTTATATATTAGCTTGTATCATTTTTGAAACAAGAAAACCTTGACGGCGGAGGTTTCTCGTCATTCGTGGCACGTAAATGTTTTCACCCAAAATATGAACAATACAACTGCTTTATCCTTACAGAAATTTCTTAAGGCTTCTATGGATTGATTACAAAATAAAAATCGAAAGGGCAAAATCTGTAAGTTTGCAAATTATTATCGTCAAAACGTTTTTAAAGATAAAAAAGTTAAGTGTCAGATCCAAACCAGATTTTTTATATTAGGTATAAAAGTGAACGCTTAGTTATAGTTATATATATTTAATAAAAATAATTTTAAATAAATTTTTGTATGGATTCTCTAGTCAGTTTCGTCTCAATACAATTGAAACTACTTTTCGAAGCACTCAATACCTAAATGTTGTATTGGATGGTTTTAAATCGGAAATTCATTAAATAAATGCTTGTGTACCACAGGGCTCCTTTTTATCTTCGATTTTCTTCTGATATTCATCAATAAAACGGCAATACTATCAGCTTCTCATATTCGTTTCCAGATGCATGTGCTTGTTCTTCGGATTTGTATCTAAAACGGCAGCATATAATGAACTTATCATTAAATTCCGATCAGGATAGTAATGCCAAATGGGGAACGAACACGATTTAAAAATGATAGGTGATGTAACTATACCAGAAACAATGGAATCTCTCGAGTACCGCCACAATGTTTCCTGTCTTTCGTTATATTACCGTTATTTTTATAAACAGTGTCCAGTGAAATAGTCAGGTGCATTCCTCCCCTTAAACAATTTAACCCTAATACTCGCCCTACAGAGAGTACCCATCAGTATACCTTTGAGCCCAACTTAGGACGTACAGTTAAATTTAGAGATTCTTTACTTAGCCGTACTACACGAATGTGGAATGCTTTTTCCTCCCATTATGATATTCAGGCAGTCAAAACCAATGTTCTAATGACTGTATGTCTTTTTAAATCCTTTCCTCCTTTAATCCTTTTCTAAAAACGCTCGCAATGTGTTCAAACATTTTAAGAGTAAGAATAATCCCTTTAGTGCGCGCAAAATTATAAAAATAAAATGCACGACTGGGTCGCACGAACTTGTTCTTGTGTAAAAGACTAAAAATTTCAAAAACAAATGTTATTAGAGAAAACTGTTGATAAGCATAAAATTAATTTTTTAGACTCTTTTAGTAGTGAGAGATAGATACAGAATGTCATGTGGTTTCTTAAGAAAATATGAATCTATGCAAGAACGAAAATTATAAGTCGTTGTAGCATTTTCTTAAAAAAATAAACTTTTAAATACAAAATTTTAAATACGTTCTTAAGAAAAAAATTTCGTACGCAAACTTAAAGATTTTATTACTGTTCGGATAAAAATTAAGTTTCCACAAAAATTACTGACTTGTTTTTTTTTTTCAAAAAAAATGCGTTTTTTTCAAAAATTCAAAAATGGTCTTTTTTTAAGTTTTGAAATGCAATGTTTTTCAAACAAACTTTTTAGAAGCTTCTCTGTAAGAAAGTTGATTAACATCCGTTAAGCTTAAGCCGATAATGAGAAATTCTAAATTAAAAAACATGGTTCTATTGTAGGTACAGCGTAAAATATTTTTATTTTAAAATTTGTTTTTTTTTATTAATTATAAATCGTAAAAATTAATTGAGAGAAAAAAACATTTCAAAATTCTAGGTGCCGTTTTCGAGAAAAATATAATTTTCGAAACCTTTTTTTAACATTTGTATGGGGAGTACCTTTATTTTAAGATAAAATAAACAAATATTTCTCTCATCTTGTAAACTTTTTTCAAAAATCTAAAAAATTTTGTTTTTAATTATTTTTTTTTTCACATTTTTGGGTAGCTTAAGCATACAAGAAATTGATCAAAATCGGTCGTACCGTTTTTGGAAAAATCAGAAATAAACAAAAAACGGTTCCATGGGGGGTACCATTAATAACCATTTTTTCGGAATTTTGTTTCAACCATTACGTAGCCTTAGCCAAATGAAATTTTAAGAATTTTTTATTAATCTGTGGAACAGTTTTTGAGACAAAAATATTTATAAATAAATAAATATATAAAAAAATAAATATTTATATTTTTGGTCTAAGAAAAAAAAAGAAAAAAACGTGTGGGGGGGGGGGGAAACTAAAAATGATATCTACCAAATTTAAAGAAAATCGGCCGAAGGCAGATTTGCGAAACCCACGTTTTACGTGTTCTCTATCATCGTAATGTCAAATTTGATAAAAATCGCGAGTTCGATTATTTTCCGAATGCATAACTTGCCTTGTAAAAATCAAGATTACACTAAATTTCAGTTATTTCAATCAAACTGTAGTCGCTTTTTGTAGCTCGGGAAAAAAATTTCGAAAAAATTCTGACAAAGAAAAATTTTGATAGAGAGTCCTAAATTTGTACTTGGGCTAAAGTTTTTTTTTTTTTTTGAGGTTGAAAGGAGGTGGAATATAGGTTTTGGAAAATTTCTCGAAAACTATTAGTTTTCTGTAAAATTGTAAGAGTATGCCAGGGCGTGGTAGGAGTAATAGAAAAGCCGCCATTTTTCTAAGACATGCTGATTTAACTGATAGTTTTTGAAATATTAATTTTCAAACTCAAAATTCTGAAAAAATATAAAAAAAAAAATCTGTTTTAATAGATATAATTTTTTAAACATTTTAATTTACTATTTACAATTCTTTGTTTTTAATATTTAATTTTCTTATCAACTTTCAGTCAAACACTTACAGCCTTATTTATTATTTTCACTAATACTGGGTTCTACCTCGGAATAGTTAAACCGAGACGAAGCACTTACTTCGGGTTTACGCCACGTCAAACAAATCCTTATTTATAATATATTTTCTTAACCGTTTATTATTGGAAATTGGATACATTTAAAGTTGGATTGTTTAAAGTTCAAATCCAATAAATGAATGTACCAACCAAACCACATTGCGTTCCCAATACCGTACAACTGTTAGAGCGTTTGGAAAATATAAATAATAATTTATTAATGCAAAATATTTATCCTTTTCGTCTTAGTAAGAAACGAAAAAAAAATTGCTTACACTCCTTTTTGTAAATTTCACAATATGTCATCTCAAAATGACACTTAGATACTAAAACGGCCTTAAACCTCCTATGAACCAGTTTTAGCTTATTCCACCGCTATTCCTCATGCATTTTCATTATAAATAAGGTTTTCAGGATTAGAGCCGTTGTAAAGTCGAAGTAACTTTACTCCGTCGCTAAAACGAGTTAGTAAATAAGGCTGTTAGGTATAGTTTTAAGAAAATTGGAAATATAAAAAAATAAGTTTACTTTGACTTAGATTCAATCTGTTGTTAATTTTCTCAAAAGACGATATTTTAAAACTAAGTTCTTACTGTTTGGCTAAAAATTGTAAGGGCATTGAATAATAAAAACAAAAACAATAACTGATAAAAAAAATCAATTTAATTTTCTTAATAATTTGAAAATTAATTTCTCAAAAACTAAAAATCTATGAATTAAAACAACTCGATTTAAAAGAATAAACCAACCCGAGATGTTGATGAAACTTAATACCTAGCACCTTTGGTGCAGTTGAGTGACATAAAAGAAAAGAAAATTTCAATCCTTCAACTAACCGCATGTGGTAAAAGTAAATACAGCTAAGGGAGCTATCCTAAGATTCACCCAAGAATATAGAAATAGGCTCCATATCAAAGTAATCGATATCGAGTCTACTAGAAAGAAGAACTTCAGAACGAACTTAAGTAGCAAGAAAGAGTGGTTGTTTAAAAAAGAGAACTACTTTGAATAATAAACCTATTTTGAATAATAAAGAACCTGTATGTTACAACATTATATATACGAGTAGCTTTCGAATACTTATACTTAAGCTATATCTATGATTTATTGGAATACCAGGATGAAATCATTTCACTTGGACTTCTTCAATTAAACGATGTTTTAAATATTAATGGAAAACTGATGGATCTAGTGTTTACTACCATTGATGATGAAATTACAATACAAAAATCCACCGAGCCTTTAGTGCCTGAAGATAACCATCACCCATCACTGATCTGTTCACTTTCTAAAAAATTTAATAATTTTGATAATGAATTGTGTGATAACTTTTACTCTTTTAATTTTATAAATACTGATTTTTCAAAACTTAATTCTTTGTTATCACAAGTTGATTGGTCTTGTTTGAATAATTGTTTAAATGTTAGCTTAATGGTGTTTAAATTTTACAGATTGCTTTCTTAAATCTGTTCCCATAGCGATTGTTAAAACAAGATCTTTTGTGCCAGTTTGGTACGATAACGAAATCAAAAGTCTGAGAAATCGAAGGAACAAGTTATGGTGTACTTTTAAACTACATAAATCCAACAGAAACCAATTTTAAAATTTATTGTGAATCGAGGGATATTTTCAATAGAATATCTAGTTTAAAGTATCTAAATTACATTCAGAAGATGCAAAGAGATCTAAAAATGAATCCAAAGTGTTTTTGAAATTTTATTAACAGCAAATGAAAATCTTGTCCTTACCTGTCTGTTCTCAAGTTAAATGACATTTCAAGTTATGACCCACGGGTTATAACTTTGACCATTTGAAATCTTTTACTTACTTGACTGATATGAACTTTAACATTGATATCGACAACATTGTAAAGTTTATATCTAACCTTGACGACAGCTGAATACCAGGTCCTGATGGCATACCCTCTACTATTTTGAAAAACTGTGTACGTCACCTTTGTATGTACGTACATTCTTTTTAATTTTTCAATGTCTTCATGTTCATTCCCATCTATTTGGAAAAGTTCATTCATTATCCCTCTACATAAAAAAGGGAAAAAAGACGAAGTGAAAAACTACAGGCCTATTGCCAGATTATCTGTGATTCCTAAACTTTTTGAGGCTATTATTTGTGAAGCTTTATGTTTTTATGTACTTGTATTGTACTTATATTTCTATACTCTGATACTAGTCCAGTCAAATTAGTATTTTATATCTACAAAAAATACTGCGTCGATTTTTTTTTGGTTTCTTAAAGAGTACCTATTGGAGAGTGTAAATCCAAAAAGTTCCAACAAAAAGCGCCCATGCGTTGTCCGCCATTTGAAAAAGGCTTTGGAAAGCGTGAACTCGATTTTCTCGGCTCCTATCATATATAGAGCTGTATTTTTTTTGTAGGTTTGTACGTTAAAATATCTTCTTTAACTTTTGCTGAGAAAAAAATTTGAAACCTCTTTCCAAAAAAAAGTTATCGACGAAAAACTGTCGAGATTTTGAAGTACAAAATGGTTTTTAACGTTTATCTCGCCTCATGTTCATATCTGATCGAAAAAATACTTAAGCTTGTTTTTTATAGATCACTTTATTTCCTACATTTTGGTATATTAAAATTTTATGTGCGACAAAAACTGTAGAAAATATAACCTGTCAAAATGGCCAATATCCTGCGAAAATTAAAAAAAAAGAAATTTACTCACGTTTGAAAATTTTCAAATTTGACTATGTTCATTATGAAATTTAAAGAAACAGTTCAAACACAATCTTGTGTAATCTTGCAATTGCAGGATACAGTTTGCAATATGCTTTGTGGAGCTGGATCCTGAGTGGTTGTAACTGGCTCTAATCCTCTCGGAGTTCTTTTCCAACCCCATTTTAGTGGGTCATGGTGAACATCGATCCAAGTCTGTACTTGATGGTAGGTACGGAATGTGTGTTGCCGAGCAGCTGCTGCACTAGGAGGCAATGAAGATAGATTAAACTTAGTTTTTTTTTTGACGTTTTAACAAAGTTGCTATATCGCAAAGAATCCAGTGACTCATTTTCCTTCCATGCGAGAATGTTCCTTCCTTGCAAAATTTACTGGAAGATGAAGACGCATGTGAAGACTTTTCCTCACCTGAAAACATTGAAGAAACTACCAATGACGATCCCAGCACCCAGCACTGACAATGTTAATATGATCATTGATGTTCGCACGCCATGAAAAAACTATGCCACATTGAGCTATCGATAGGCTGAAAATGCGCCGTAACTCTACATCGGTGGTGGTGTGGAAAAGAGTTTGAACTGTTTCTTTAAATTTCATAATGAACATAGTCAAATTTGAAAATTTTCAAACGTGAGTAAATTTCTTTTTTTTTTAATTTTTGCAGGATATTGGCCATTTTGACAGGTTATATTTCCTACAGTTTTTGTCACACATAAAATTTTAATATACCAAAATGTAGGAAATAAAGTGATCTATAAAAAAAAATCTTAAGTATTTTTTCGATCAGATGAACATGAGGCGAGATAAACGTTAAAAACCATTTTTCACTTCAAAATCTCGACAGTTTTTTGTCGATAACTTTTTTTTAGAAAGAGGTTTCAAATTTTTTTCTCAACAAAAGTTAAAGAAGATGTTTTAACGTACAAACCTAAAAAAAATACAGCTCTATATATGATAGGAGCCGAGAAAATCGAGTTCACGCTTTCCAAAGCCTTTTTCAAAATGGCGGACAACGCATGGGCGCTTTTTGTTGGAACTTTTTGGATTTACACTATTCAATAGGTACTCTTTAAGAAACAAAAAAAAAAATTCGACGCAGTATTTTTTGTAGATATTTCGAATTAATTAATTTAATTTTACTGGACTATACTGGTACTTGAAAATTCCAAGCACCAGTATCTTTCAAGTGCTTCGTCGCAAGTACGAAGTATCGGATATTTAAATACCAAAGTACTTGAGCAATACTTCCAAGTACTCGACAAGTATTTTCTACTAATGACTTTTTTTTCATTGTGAAACCGAAAGAGTTTCACACTTAAGCACTCGTTCAGGCTTAGATTAACTTCAGTTTGAATTTTGAACAAGGAAACTCTTCGGTAGGCTTCAATTTACTAACTGGGTCAAGGGTTTTAAAATCTGGAATAAAACATTTGCCGGCAAGTCGCTCGCTTATAATTGCTATAACAAAAAATGGACTTACAGTTTCTGGTCTGTGGTTAAGGAAGCAATTGCTTTTGATTAATAATACATTTTATTTATAAATTGACGTTGAAATTGATACAAAAATTACTTAATGAGCTCGAAAGTACTGGCCAAGCACTTGTTGAAGTACTTTAAGTACTACACAAGTACTTGAAGAACTACTCAAATACATGAAGAACTCCTCAGTTACTTGAAGTACTGCTCAAAGACTTAAGTCCTTAATACTCGTTACTTGTACTCAAATACTTGAAAAATACTGGTAATTAACTCTTATTTTAGTACCGTATTGGTACAAGTACCAATACCTAGTACTCTTTTACTTGAGCGTACTGAAATCCGAAAATACTTAAGTACTTAACAGGTCTGGTTAAAACCTAGACTTTCAAATCTTATTTATATGAATTTTAGAACAAGCATTAATTAATTTTCTGCATTGATTATATTTCCCCCATATAATATAGATAGACCCAATAATTAGATTGTGAAAAATTGACTACTTTAGTAATTTCTTCACACTATGTGTTAATTTTTGACACATTGAATAAACCCATTAACATACCAGAACTTCTATAAAAATGTTTTATTTTATTTTTAAATTTTGTTCCTTAGTGTAGGTTTATTTAATTAAAATCACAAATTCCAATTAACTTCGGTTACTGCAGGCGACATATGCAAGTTTAATAATATTTAAGTCATTAGGTAACAAAATATTTTGCCTTTGAATCTCAAAAAAAAAGAAAAAAAAAATGTAAAAACTAATTTGAACACAAAAATATTCTCCTACAAGTCTCTCATATTTGATTATGGTGATTTTCATGAAACGCGACTGAATGTCAGCAGTAACAAACGTTCTAGCACCCCCAAGAGAGCAAAACCACACATCAAACCAACAAAAGCTGTCCCACGGCCGACAATGACTGAAAGCGACATTTGACGCTCAATTCACCGCAGAATGGCACCGTCATCTGCATCACGATTCGAATTTATTCCACTTCAAGAAATCTAGAACGCGCAAATTATTATTATAAAAATCCAACAACAACAGTACCGAGACCGAGACCGACCTCAGACTTCACGTACACCTTATTCTCATCGCAAAACTCAGAGTCAGGGCCGATGTGATGTTAAGGCATAACAAATGCTCCCCAGAAAATGAATTACTGGCCAAGAGTTGTTGTTAATAACATGTTAAGTGAAAATATTTTGGAACAATTTGCGAGGGTGGCTCTCTCTCTTCGGTTGTGATTTCCGACCGGATTTCGGACCACCATTCCTTCGGGATATATTTGGGCGCGTATGTATAGCTTATAGAAATCACACGGGTCATCACGCTGATCGCAAGAAACCAACTCTCCTGGTGTGGATTGTGGTTGCTGTGATATGGTCATCGTCTCTTGGTCATGGTCGAAAATGATGCAGTACCAAAATCTTAACTGCGTGAGCATGAGTCCGCTGTGCCATATTTCATTCGTGTTGATATTAACATTTTCATCTTTTGTCGAATGTGTGTCCAGTGAACTGCACGAGTTGAAGACGGCCATATGCGAGCAGCATTCCTTCAGCTGAAACTTCATCTTCGGCTTTCTGCATGCGAGTGCAAAATTGGTGTCCTTCATAAAAATTCATAATTCAGTGCAGAAACTTTAAAAGGATTGTATGCTATTTCAATTGTGCAGCAGGGTGCTGCTATATTGTTCGATGCCTGATGTGGGTATTTTTCAAATAAGTATATGTATTCAGCGTACAGTATCTCCTAAGGGTTATGATACGATTTCTGATCAAAATTCTGAGTTGATATACTCTTTTCAATATAACCATTTCACGATTGTATTAAAAGCGCAATATATAAGTTTTAAAATAAGGATATACGAGTAACACATAAAGGGCTTTCAAAGAAAGAGAAAGTACAAGATTGTTCGTGTTAAACCCTTTCAAAAGTAACAAGAAATCACGCGGGGTTATTCTGTTCTTTGGTAGGGGGCAGCATCATAATTCTTAGTCGGATGAATAGTTAAACGTTGATAACGGCTGATTTGAAGGAGTTTTTCCCAATGTCACACGTAATAGCTGGATCAGTTTTTACGGGATCTGGAGCTCGGATATTGTCGTATACGGCAATGCAATCAATGAAAAGGTGGTGAGTCTTGACTTGAAATTAGTTGTTCTTCTCCAGGATTCCTCTTAAATTCAATCCGAAGATTTGATCTAGGGCCGATTTGTCCCGCCGTAAGCTTCACCCGATCTTACCGATCGTAGCGTTGTTGAATGGTTTAAGACCCTCATATACACACCGTTGTTGCATGGATATTGATATGGACTTTTTGATTAAGTATAGTATGTGGTTAATGGTTGAGAACTCGGACATGCTTCATTCCACCAACACTTGATTGATCATTATGTGCATCTGGTCTTTCAAAACATTACCTCTGTTTTTAAAAATTGCTGCTTGTAAACCAACAGGAAAATCAACAAAGTAATAAAAACCAGGAGACTTTACGAAGCTGTTTAAGAGAAACATCATTTTTTTAAACGGGTTCAAATGAGTTATAGATATGAAAGTTATGCACACGTTTTGGACGGATGTTCGCTTTATAAATCGTCTTTTGGTTTAACGTGGAGCACCTGCCTATTATGGCTCAATACCACGGGAGGCCTACCTCCATTTGGAGTCAGATTGGGTCCTGACTATTAACCCCGACATAGCAAGCTATCTCGGTCGCAAAGTTGTGATATGTTGCAGCATATGCACACCTCTTGCTTTGGAGGCGAGGTCTATCTAACACCTCTTGAATTCAAGAAAAGAATCTTGAAAACCATGTGTCTCCGCATTCGGAATAAACTAAGCCACCATGATACTCCCACTAGGGGACCTACCTCATACATAGGGTTTGAGCCGAGGGTAAAACTCAACCCCCGACTCAAATGGTACCAGAATATAGATGGGCTCCTGCAAAACCGTGGGCCTGTCAACCCTTAGGATACACACACCAAGAAGTTGGCCGGGGTAGTAACCAACAACCTAATGTGCTTCCTTTCTTCATTTGCCATGCGACGAAGTAGAAAAGACACTCCTAGTCTTTTGCTCACCTTACGGCAAACTAGGAAAGATACTCCTAGTCTTTGTTCTAAAGAACGAGGACGACGATCCTCCTATTATTTGCTACTGCAAATAAGATCTCCAGTTACGCATGTAACCGGAGACTTACCCTTGTTACACCTTAAATAACCTTAAAAGTCTCTAGCCACGTAAGTAGCCGGAGACCTCACCAGTTAACTCCGTTATAACCCAGAAAAACCTTAAAAGTCTCCAGCAACGCAAGTAGCCGGAGACCTTACTAATTTCACCCTTGACACTCTAGACACCCTTTCAAACCTGGAAAATACCTTAAAATCTCCAGCCACGTAAGTAGCCGGAGATTCAACGATCACACCCATTTTGACACCTACTACTCCCTTGGGTTTTTTTAGTTGTCTAAATCTCTAGCTGGAAGAGCAGCTGGAGAATAGACGTAAGCTGCGCAGGGACATAAGTTCCGAAAAAAATTTTTGGGACTTATGTCCTACTTCACCGAATTCTATTCGGGACTTATGTCCCATTGTACTGAGACATAAATCCCGAAAAAAATTTCGGGACTTATGCCCCACGTGTATATTTATGGCTTATAGACAGTGAACTATGTATGGGGGAGCATGCTGTCCCCTACAACCCCCCTGCTTGGGCTCACTATAGGATTTGGGGTAGGTGCGAGGTTGGGTGGACTCAAAGTTTCTTTTGCATTAACAGAATATGGATTTAAAGATACTTTGAATTCATAAATACCCAATATACACATGTATAAACGTATAGCCTTAAGGATCGCTAGTTTTATGCTTAGAACATGAATATTTACATGTAACAAAATAAATGTGTATACAATTATTTTTGTTTTATTTGGGACTTACGAGGTTTGAAAAGTTCTCGGCCTGACCAATAAAACGCAATGAATTTAAAACTTTTTTTTAATATTTTTCTACATATTCTCCTCTTATATCAATGCACTTATTCCATCTGTGTTCCAGTGCTTCTATACCTTTTTTATAGGCCGATTCCTCTAACTCTTCGAAAAACCGCTCCGTCTCAGAAATAACCACCTCGTTGGTGAAGAATTTGCGTCCAGCCAAATGTTTTTTTAAGTTAGGAAAGAGGTAATAGTCTGATGGTGCCAAATCAGGTGAATAAGGGGGGTGGTTCAGTACACAAAATCGAAGTTCATGGAGTTTAGCCATGACAACAACCGACTTGTGTGGTGGAGCATTATCCTGATGAAAAAGGATCTTCTTTTTGGCTAATCATGGGGCCAAATTACCGCATCAGTTATCGAGTAATACGTGACTGAATTATGTGACTTTGGCATTACCGCTTTCGTCAACTAGCAATCGATTACTCTAATTTGACGTTTTCATTCGATCACTGATGGGACTCACTCACTCGTTCACTGATGCGGTAATTTGGCCCCTGGTCTTTTTTCGGCAAACTTTTTCAGCCAATTTGTTCAACAGGTTTGCATAGTATTGACCAGTGATACTTTGGCCCTTGGGAAGGTAATCAATAAAAATAATTCCCTTGTAATCCCAAAAAACTGACGCCATCACTTTCCCAGCTGAAGCACACGACTTGGCTTTTTTCAGTGGAGGAGAACCGCTATGCTTCCATTGTTTTGATTGTTAATTTGTCTCAGGAATATAGTGATGAATCAATGTTTCGTCGGTGGTAATGAATCTTCTCAAGAAATCGCTGGTATTCCTCCGAAATAACGCTAGATTATCTCTAGAGATTTCAACTCGATTGAATTTTTGTTCTTCGCTCAGCAAACGCGGCAACCACCTTGCGGACAATTTTTTCAACCCCAATTCTTCGGTCAAAATGTGGTAAACCCGCTCAGAAGAGATCCCATGGTGTTGCTGATTTTTCGCACTTTTAACCTTCGGTCGTCTAAAACCATTTTATGAACTTTATCGACGTTTTCTGAAGAGGTGGATGTTGTTGGACTTCCGCTTCTGCGATCATCTTCGACGCTCTGTCTGCCATGTTTAAATAAAGCTGCCCACTTTTTGAACGTCAAATACGAAGGTGCAGATTCCCCCAATGTCTCATCGAAGTCATCTTTAATTTGATTTGGTGTCATATTCTTTTTGACCAAATATTTAATGACGGCTGTAATTTAATTTTTTTTCCATTTTCGTTGTTAGCAATAGGTTCGTTCAAACAAAAAATTGCACTGATATAAGTACGCGACCAATTTTAATGAAACTTCACATACAATTATTATATATATAAGGCTGTTTGAGGAATTAAAAGTTATTTATTAAAACAACGCCTTCTATGTTAGGCCGAGAACTTATCAAACAGCCTCCGTATGTCCCATTTTCAACAAAAAAAATTCGGGATTTATGTCTCAGTACGATGGGACATAAGTCCCAAATTCGATTCGGGACTTATAAGTTATGACTCTTTAAAGTGGGACATAAGTCCCGAAAAAAAAAATTAGGAACTAATGTCCCGGGGACTTATGTCCCAGCGCCGACGTAAGCCTCCCCACCACGACAAGGTGAAACCCGTCGCGGAGGAGTTTGCTTTATAGATAGTATTCTGGCGCATTTCGTTGCGTTTATGGCGTTTTCTGCGCATGATCTTCTTTACATCTTTTCTATACTTTCTGATATTCGCTGACATTGTTTTATGCTGAAGCACATTGACATCTGCATCTTTTAAGTTTTTTCAGTCGAAAGGGTTCATAATCATATCACTGGTTTCTTCTCTGGGTTTGTTACGTCCGTCTGGGTTTGTCACGTCCGTCGGAAGCAAACGGTTTTCTCGGCTACACTTTTGAATGAATAATTTTGATTTAAGTTAATAATTTAAGGGCTTAAGTGCACTGCGACATATTTATTGTGACTCTCGGCAGCATCTGTTATGTTATCGCGATATTAGTACCAATGATTATTGGAGTCTGTGATATGCCATTGCAGATCAGTGAGTTTAGTCTTGAGAGAGCAAGTTTGCTTTTATGGATCCTTAGCCTTGGAAATCAAGTGCTGCTTATTACCGTTCTACGAGCTGCTGCAAAGTCTTATGGTCAGTAGCAGAATGTAGAAAAGCTTAGGGCAAGGTATTTACTCCTAGAATACACAATCCTACTAATATTATAAATGTGAATGTTACGATGTATGGATGTTTGTTACTCAATAACGCTTGAACAACTGAATGGATCTTGATAAAATTTAATACACAAAAAAGTTATAGTCTGGATTACCGTATAGGCTACTTTTTTTTTTATTATCAGGAGAGGGTCATTGGGTGGTCGAAACACCCCAAAATTATTTATCTCTACTTCTATCTTCGTATTGCACTGAAATGTAGTACATATACATAAGTAGTTGCATTGAAATGCCATACTTTGGTGGTGCGGGCCCAAACGAGGGGCATTGTTTGATTAATTTACCTAAGCAGTAACAATAAAAACACTCAAAAAAGTTTTAAAAAAAAATTCGCCGAATTAAAAACAAAAAAAATTTGACAAATATTTGTGTGTCTTTGAATTTAAACTTTTTTTTAAGGTAAGTTAAACTTTATGTGCCTACAGGTTTAACTACATACATTGTTATAGGATAGTTACATATGTATGTGATTTGCTCATTGTTTGTTAGTTTTTTCAAAATATCCTTCTCTTGGCTCCATTACCTTTAAGAAAAGGACTTGATTGGATTTATTAGTTTGCTATTTTGTTTTAATCCAGGTACATACATGCATACGTTAAATAAAAATAATTCGTACGCTTTCAACTTCTCATGTTGAACAGGATATCTGTTGTGACAGTTCTTGGCTAAGCTAAACGTGTTTATTATTTCAGTGGTAAGTCGTCTTTTTCAAATAGAGCTGTTCAACGATGACACACAGAAGTAAAATAAACACCCAAAAACAACATTCCGTACTTCACACAAGATACAAAAATTTGCCTGCGGGAGTTCCCGCACGGGTACGCTAGTCCTCAATATTTCTGATTTGTATTTTCTTTTCAGACTTAATTAATTAAGCACACCAACAATAAAAGTCTATAATTGTTCGAAAACGACAATGGTACTGGTATCACAATCAGCAAAGATCGCTATTGATGGATGATAACCATTTTCGTCAAAATGACTCGGTGACCACTAGAAGATTACGTCTATAGTGCACAGAAAAGCTGAAGGCTGAACTTTGCTGAGTTTTTCAGGAAGATATAACTTTATTAATAGACCGAGAGCCCACAGCAATTTTTGGATGTGATTGATAACAAAAAATAATTAGTATAATTAAATAGGCCTTTTATTGTTATTTATGAATGTGAACGTCTTGCATACTCTAGTGGGCGCAATAGTGCATTAGAGTGCATCAAGTATGCAGTTCTTTCCAAATTCAAAAAAGTTGGTATACAAAATTTGCCATAACTTCAAAATGAACAGCTAAGTGCCCTGATTGCAAATATCGAGTTCCAAGACGTTTTGAAGGTGGCCTTCTTAGTGCAAGAAGTAGCTTATTCTTATCGCGTCTGGCAGACAGAAGGCTGTCTGTAAAACGTCTTGGACCTCGGTATTTTCAATCTGGGGGCTTAACTCTATATTTTGGCAAAGTTGTTATCATAATTATTTGGACTTGGACAGAACTGCATACTTGATGCACTATTATGCACTATTGCTCCCACTAGAATATGCAAGACTTTCACATTTGTAAATATCTATAAAAGGCCTATCTAATTATGCTAATTATTTTTTGTTATCAATCACACCCAAAAATTGCTGTGGGCTCTTAGTCTATAAGAGCGCTTCAGCATACTGCCATACCGTTTGTTAAAATTGATTCAATAACCGAAGTAGCCAATTTTTAATGTTCAGGATAAAAGTACCACTGTGACGACATTGTTGACTATTTGGTTTCCAACTTACACCCAAATATTTTACTTCTTATGAGAATGTTAGCGGTATAACTTGGATAAGAGGGTTTTTATACAGAATTTTATATTTTCTGGTGAAGAAGATACATTTTTTTTTGTATTTACTCCTATGTTCATAGCCATCTGCCTAGCTTGTAAGCTTATAAAAAGCGATTTCTGAGAGTTTTTTCGAGGTCTGAGGAAACTTATCTGATACTGCAATAGTATTTTGCATATGGGAAAGTTGGTTAGACAAGTTCGGCTTGCAAGTATCTAAACAGCACATTTGCCACTAAGTTCTAAAAAAAGAAGTGGAGATAGGACATAGCCTTGTGTCGTTCGTTTCTGGAAAAAAAAGTATCCAATTTTTAATTGAGGAACCTGCTTAATCAGCATTTTAATAACGAATTCACCTATCGAACCATCAACCTTCACAGATTCAGATTGCATTCCAGATTCGATAGCATATTTTTGATCAAAATGTAATTAAGTGTTCATTGAAAATTCCAAAAAATAGGATCTGAATAATTTTAAGCTGTCATCAAAATTTCGAGTAATCAGTAAGTGTGCGATTATTTTTAAACCAGACTGTAGACTACATTGCGTCGACGTTTTAATGGCATCATTAGCTTGACTCCTCTGGGTACGTGGTTACATTATTGCTATAGCGCTTGCAGTGATCGATGTATAAATATTGTAGTGGTGAAGGAGGTGCGTGCATGTAAATGCCAAATTACGATGCTTTCTGCACGAAACGCTATTTATGTCTTAATAAAATAAATTGATGTTAATCTTTGTTATTTTTTTCATTAGATACACAATCCAGGGCTGTCTAGGGCAGGCTCCGGACAATCGTTGTCGTTGATTTCTCCATTTGTCTGTCTCGTGTGTTTTTTTATTTTTTTTTTTTTAAAGATACTCCCGACCTTTTTGTATAGGAACTTGAGAAACTATCTTTTAATAGGTCATGCCATTTGTAAAACATAATATGTAGTTTCGTACATAGTACCTTTGCCTACCTACATGTGTATTAGTACAACAAATTGACCACAATCCCATTAACATACCTTTGGTTGACTTAATTAACATCTTTCGTAATGTGGTCCATATCAGGCTCGGGGAAGAAGAAGAAGAACAGAAGAACAAGATTTACCTGTGAACTAATTCGAGTCCCAGCAGGTGTTATAATGTTATTCAACACAACTACACCGACTTATACCTGCAAAGTATATATGAAAAATAATCGGCATCTTTGGTCTGTTATGCTTCTTAAGTGTGAAACAATAACGTCAATGACGACATCCGACTACCACGGAGGTCTTCATTGAAAAATGATGACCCTCGAACGCCAGAAGTGAAGAATCTTTCGATCGCACACGCATCCGATCCCTCTGAGAGATGAACTATGGGTGGATACGAAATTTTTAATGCACCATCCTCTCCAGGTATTAATACACACTCATTCAGTTCAGGTCCACCACCTCCTGTATATTATATCATGGCCTATCTGTCTTTCGGAATGGCACAACCAAAAAAAAAAATACCTATATGAATATGTTTCATCTTTTGGCCTTCGTTTTCCTTAGGGTCACACCTTTGCGTAATAAAAATGATTGCATGTCAGATTTGCAGATAATAGGTGTGCATCGATATAGCAGACCGACACTCGGGCAGGGGTTGCGTTTTCTTAGCTGATGAGATTTCGAACGAGCAAAAACCAACTACATATTTCCAAATCGCATCAAATTAAGGTATTTACGAGTAGTTTTCGGACCTAGGTTTTCAGCGTAAGCTCAACCGAATTTCGGGGTTAACTCACTGAAAAATTTTGAATTGAATTAAATTTGATTCCAAACCCAAGAGAAAAATAAGTGAGACCTTAAATTGTAGGTCGTCTCAAATCCTGCCGTCAACATAGTCCTAGAAATAGTTTAGAGTTGTAAGTCACTAAATCGTGATTGGCTGAATTGAATTGCAAGATGTGCCACAAAACTAGTTTGTAGTCGAGAAACGGACAGTAAATTTTCGGAGACAACCAAAAGTTTTCAGGTCGACCTTTAAATCGAATAAAATAAGCTGTGTGTAAATTATAAATGTAATTCTCTTTCTTTTGAAAAAGCCTTTGTATATCATTATATTTGGAATATACTACTTACTTACTTATCCGGCTCCCGATCCATGAAAAGTCGCTGCCTGAGATATTGCGGTCTTCCATCGGTTTCGATCGCTCACGAGCTCCCTCCAGTCGTTGAGACCAAGCGCTCTTGCGTCTGAAACCGCCCTGGTTCCTGTAGCGCAGGTTTGGTCTTCCTGGTCCTCTCGAAGCTGGGGGCTGGTATTCGAAGATTTTCTTGGCTGGAGCGTTGTTGTCCATTCGCTCGATGTGACCGTGCCAGTGAAGTCGGCGTGTTTTGGCTCTTTGGACTACATCCACATCTTGGTACAGCTCGTATAATTCATGATTGAATCTTCTCCTCCATTCGGCATCTTCGCATGTAAGACCAAATATCCGTTCCGTTTTGCACGTTGGCACGGATCCGAGATATTCAATTTTTATTGACTCTGCTGCATATTTCCGGTTCATTTTGAGCCATAGCTTGGTTTAATTTGACTTTGAGGGCATCATTCTATTGTGACTTATTTGTATACCCAAAAAAAAAAAAATAAAGGGGCTATAACAACTCGAAGAGAGCCTTAACCTAGTGACTTACAACTCTCAACCATTTCTGTGTGCGAGTTACCAGGGGACCTACAATTTACTGCTGATTCCAAATGGATTTGTCAATTCCTCGCAAGAGGAAGTACAACCCTGAAAAACTTCTTGCAGCGCTTGAGAATCGACATATACCTGTACGTTGTAAATCTCCCGATCTTTGTAGCGAATTCTCGTAACCTACACGAAAGTTGACCCTACTCTCGAATAACTCATGCAGAATGTCCATTGTGGCATTCGTTATGAAGCACATAACCACCACACCAAAAAGTAGCTTTTTACCTTTTTGTGGATGCATTGCCAGCTGAGCTGGTCAACTTTATGTGAATCGTTCCATATATTTAGACCGATTTTGCTTGCTAACATAGCCATTTTTCCAAAAAGACGTCTAGTCACTAAAAATTATTCTTCAGCCAAACCTCGGGTCTTCTTTCAAGGACTGCGAAGAAGAAGTCTGCGGAAGGCTGAGCTCTTGTGCACGGCAAGAAATCGAATGATTCAGGTTCTTAAGGACTCTTTCAAGGAAAGTAGCAATGTTCTGGTCTAATCTAACGATACTTTGAAGTACCGTTTGAAGTACGAGTTGACTTTGCCTTAAAACGCAACATGTCAAATAAGCCGTTAAGACAACATGGCCACCACAGGCTGTCAACTTCGACCTGTCCTTATTGAAAAACTTGTTACCTGATGGTAACTGATATAACGTAATTTTACGAACAGCTCAAGTTCTCAAGGAAACACACAAATGCTCTCGCACTTATGAGAGAATGACCGCGCTAGAGTCAATGGCACCAAAAAATAGGAAACAAACTTTTATAAGGACTGAGCTAGAGGACAGGTTATCTTGTATAAATTCCACATTGTAAAGATTCCACATTCAGGCATATGTATCTCCTGCAGATGATGAAGGACTATCTCAGGGATCGAGAGCTGCTTCACGAGACCAGAAAAGGCCCGCGAAGGAAGGAAGTCACATCTGGCGCAGCGCAGGGATCGATCTTATAACCAGACCTCTGGAACATCTCCTACGACGATATCCTTCGCATATGGAGATGCCTGATGATGTCTTTCTGGCAGGGTACGCTGACGAGCTAGTCCTTCTGACGAGGAAGAGGATTCCCACACAAATCGACTTCTAAATTGGTTCCGAAGTGATAAAAAGCAGCATGGCGGTGAAGTACTTGGGATTGAGACCTGATACAAAGCTTACCTACTGGCAACAAATAACGGCAGCAACGGAAAAAGCCTAAAAAAGAACCACATCCCCGAGCAGACTGATGACGAACGTGGGGGGGCCAACGGCTAGTAAGCAAAGGTTACTAATGGCTACAACACATTCCATCCTTCTGTACGATAGCGAAATCTGGGCAGACGCACTTTAGCAGGAGAAGTACCGGAAACAGATGGCGGCAGTGCAAAGACGCGGAGCTCTACGTGTGGCTAGCTCTTACCGAACGGTGTTGGAACCAGCAGTCCTTGTAGTGGCTGAGAGGAAAGGAAGAACGTCTACGACAAAAAGGCAGAAATGGGAGTGGAAGCGGCATCCGAGGAAGCTAAGCAGCTGACGAAACAGAAGTGGCAAGAGCTTTGGAGCTGGAGGGAACAAACGAGAGGAAGAGCAGTTCCGCGAGACTGCGTGAGCCCACAATGGGTACTAAAACAGGACCCACCCTTGAAATAATACGAAAGTGGTTCCGAGGGGGTGATCGTCGAGACACTTTTGGAGGTTTAGCTGGAATGCTGTAATAATGTTGAAATCCCTTGGCGAATCCAGCACACGGTGAAGTATGCGGGGAGGTGCGTCAAGCATTCCACCAAACGTAAAAAAAAAAAATCTTGTATAAATTAAGTTAAATGAATTGATGAGATGCATCCAAACTTTTTCAAGTTGATACTGCTCATTGATAACATTCATCTTTAACACAAGTAAATATCCGGAGCAATGAAAAAAAGGTTAAATTTAACTAGATCCTTAAAATAATTTAAGTGATACATTTAGACTGTTCGTAGTTTTACCTTTCATATACAAAATCTTTAAAATAATATTGCAAAATGAAATGACCGAGTATCTCCGTTCTTCTAATTTATTGACACTTGAGTTGATCCAGTTTTCGGAAAAGTCTGCAGTTGTATCCCTAAGTTGTAGGCTGAATTAAAGTTACCTAGAAGATAAACGACAAATTTTAGATAAAGGTAACTTTAATGTTTTGATATTCCTGGATTTCTCGAAATCCTTCGATATGATCGACCACTCTCTTTATTAAAAAAAAAACTTCTAATTGTGTGATGCATAACTTTTGCTATCCTACTGAATATATGCAGACAGTTCAATTGAAGAACAATTTTTCTAATTTCCTTTCTGTTGTAAGGATAAGATCAGAAGAACTTTATTATAATGTAATGTCAAATATATATCATAATGTCATTAGTGACATAACAATTTTATACAAGTGGTGCCAATACAACATCCCCTTGTAGATATTAATATTTAATTAAACTTTAATATTTACTTAACAATTATGTTTAAAATTAATATAATAAGAATTTAACATTTAATCCAAAATACTTCATATTATAATGATTTAAAATTATCCCTTTTTTTTTTTTTTTTTTAATATCTATTATTCATATTTTTATTTCAAAATTTTCCTTAACATTTTACAAAATCTAATTTTTTTTTTCATATGTATCTGTATACTTGTTTTCCCGATCTTGTTATCAAGGCTTCCCCTGAGAGTCTTCTTGGAGTTCTTTTTACAGTACAGCGTTTCTGGTTTGATGGTTGTAGATTATCACCTTCGATTGGTTTTGAAGTTCCACCTCGATCAGCATCTGACATCTTATTAATGTTATCAAAATTTGGCTGTAACGAATCTAAATAAGAAGCTTTAATAAGGTGAAATCGGTTTCTTCTTATAATACGTTTATTAGTTTCAATTTCATATGATCTGCACTGTGTTTTTTTTTTTATAATTTTCCCATGCCGTCTCAGGTCAACTATCCATACAAGATCTCCTGATTTCAATTCACTAAGCTCTTTGACGCCATGAGATTTATCATAGTTTTCCTTGTACCTACTCCTATATGCAGCTTCCCTACTCTTTAGACTTTGTAGATTTGGTTTCGCCTGCAGATTAACATTAGGCAGATTGTCTCGAAGTTTTCTCCCAAAACTCAATTCTGCTGGAGTGAAACCATTTGAAATCGGTGTATTTCTGTAAATCAACAACGCCAGCTCGATGTCTGAATTTTTTTTCAGCAGATTTTTTGTTATTTTTACTGCAGCCTCTGCAGCACTGTTTGCCTGATGATACTGGGGACTACTGGTAACAATTTTGAATGACCACTCTTTTGCAAACTTCCGAAAATCTGAAGAGCTCAAGTTTTGAAATTGTGTACCACTATCATTGTAAACAAATTGAGGAATACCGTGACGACTAAATGTTTTCTTACAAAATTGTATGATGTCTACCATACGCATCCGCTTTAACATTTCTACTTCAATATAACGAGAAAAACAGTCTATTACAACCACATACCATTTCTCTTTGAATTTGAATAAATCCATTCCAACCTTTTGCCATGGATGATCTGGAAAATCAAGTGCTATCAGTGGTTCATGCCTATTTTTGGAATGCTGAATACAACCTGGACAACGTTTAATTTTTTCCTCTATATCCCTTGAGATCCCTGGCCACCACATGGTCATTTGAGCTCGCATTCTTGTTTTGGTTATCCCCAAATGTCCCTCATGTAACTTGGCAAGCATCATACTTCTTAGACTCTTCGGTATTATCATCCTATTTCTCCGTAAAAGCAAACCCTCGACAGCTGAAATCTCATCCTTCACTGAGAAATAAGGCTTCATCTCCAAGGTCAATTTTTTCCCATCTGGCCACTGATTCTTGAGGAAACTCTTTAGCAATTGACATTCCGGATCTTCAGACTGCATTTTTATAACATCTCCCGGGTAGAATTTTCGACTCGATAATGCCAAGGCCCCAGCTAGTTTTTCTTAGTTTCAATCATGGCCCTACCGAGCAGTATCTAGCTTGTCCCTCGCTAATTTGTTAATGCTCTGTATATAATGGGCCTTGCTAGATGTTCCTATATGGGCCCTAGATGGATCTTCACAAGTAGCACAAGAGCTACGGCAATTCTTAAAAAATTATTAGAAACAAAAAAAAAATTTTTTTTTTTTATTATTGTTGATTTTCATTTCTTCTTTGCCTCCCTATATTCGACTCTTTAAGTGATTTTTTGCTGGAATGAAAGAATTTTTTTTTTTAATTTACATCCACTGAGATTCGAACCCGAGTCCTCTCGCTTGCCGTGCTTGTGCGCTACCTATTGCGCCACTGTGATATATAAAATATCGTGTCTCAAAGTGCTACTCAAATAACTCTCTTTTAATTATACTGTTTAAAAGACTTAAATACGTATTAAAGAATCTGAAAAATACCGATTTAGGACCAAAACAAAAAAGTTATGTTTTTAGAAGGATAATGGATAGCCTTTTATAGATACATATGTATAGGCACATCTAGGATACATCAAGTAAAAACTATATAGCCCCAGTATAAGTAACATCTGAGAATGCCTATAAAGAGGCGAGACTAGCTAAGGCCAATATAACGCCCAGATACAATTCTTTATCCAGGCTACATCAAGTAAAAACTATCCAGGTCCCTTGCAGTTTATATGTTACAATGCCAATAAAGAGGCGATACTATCTACGGCCAATATATCGCCAAGGAAAAGTTTCATATCTAGGATACATCAAGTAAAAACTATCTTGCCCCAGTATAAGTAAAATCTGAGAACGCCTATAAAGAGGCGACACTAGCTAAGGCCAATATAACGCCCAGATACAATTCCTTATCCAGGCTACACCAAGTAAAAACTATCCAGGTCCCTTGTAGTTTATTTGTTACAATGCCAATAAAGAGGCGATACTATCTATAGCCAAGATATCGCCAAGAAAAAGTTTCATATCTAGGCTACATCAAGTTAAAAATATCTAGGCCCAGTCTAAGATACTCCTGGAAAAGCCAATAAATAGGCAGTTCTAGCCAGGTTCAATATAAAGCCAGGATAAGCATAAATTAGTCAAGATCTGCCAGGCTTGCATCTGTCTAGGCCCAGCATAGGATTTACTATATAATGGCCAATCTAGCTAGGGCCACGCTATTCGATAGTGTTTCCTAGATAATTTTCTACCCGGGCTGTGATGTTTTGATCTTTTGTATAGATACTTTTCAAAGATATTTCGTGAATATATGCGTCTATTTCCTCTTCTAGTTCCTGTGAATCTGATGTGTTTTTAATAGGTGTCCTGGATAGATGATCAGCAACAACAAGATTTTTCCCTGGAATGTATGTGATTGAGAAATCATACCTCATCATCCTCATACGTATACGCTGTAACCAGGGCGAAAGGTCATCCAAATTTTTAGTTTTCAGAAGTTGAAGTAATGGCTTATGGTCGGTTTGTACCGTAAAGTGCCTCCCTATTAGATAATTTTTTAATTTTTCACAAGCCCAAGCAATCGCCAAAGCCTCTCTTTCTATATTAGCATAGTTCTTTTCCGCGTCCGTCAATGTTCTTGAGATAAATGAAACCGGATGTAGATCACCATCAAACCTCTGCATCAGTGCAGCCCCTAATCCAAGCTTGGAAGCATCGCACGACACTATGGTTTCCTTCTCAGGATTATACATTTTAAGATTAGGTGGTGATATGAGTAGTTCCCTTATTGTTTTGAATGCTTTTTCTTGCGCTTGTCCCCAAAGAAAGACATTTTTTTTAGATAAAAGGCTTGTGATGGGTTCAAGTATCATTGACTTGTTTTTTATATATTTACCTATAAAATTTATCATTCCAAGTAACCTTTGGACTTCCGTTGGGCAAGTGGGAGCTTGCATCATCGAAATCGCATTGACTTTTTCGTCGTCGAGTCTAATTTCTCCCTCAACAATAGTATGCCCTAGGTAGGTAATTTTTTGTTTTCCAAACTCTGATTTCGATTTACTGAGTGTCAGTCCCGCCTGTTGTATTTTTTTAAATACTGCTTCTAAGCACTGGTCATGGTCGTGTAGTGTTTCCCCCCATACCAGATTGTCGTCCATGTGTACTATGCAATTCCGCATGCCAGCTAAGAGTTGTGTCATTTTCTTTTGGAAGAACTCTGGCGCCGAAGTTATACCAAAAGGCAGCCGTAAAAACTTATATCGTCCAAATGGTGTTAAAAAAGTGGTAAGATCCTGTGATTCCTTAGATAAGGGAATCTGCCAAAACCCACTGTTTGCATCCAATTTTGTAAAAAACTTTGCCCCTGCTAATTGTGATAAAGAGTAATCTATACCAGGAATCGGATGAACCTGTCTCTTAACCTTCTTGTTTAGCTCGCTTAAATCCACGCAAATACGTAAACCACTCTTCTTTGGTACGATAACCATTGGCGCACATCTGTTGCGTTTTCAACTGGAGCTATAACCCCTTCTTTTTCCATTCTATTTATTTTCTCCTGGACTTGTTTCCTTAAATGCACAGGTATTGTTCTTGGCGTAGATATGGCGTACGGCTCCCTATTTTCTTTTAATTCGATTTTGTATTCTCCCTTGAATGTTCCCAAGCCTTCAAAAACATCTTTAAATTCATTTATCCAGTCCCTTGAAGAAACCCTAAATAACTTTTTTATCAAACCTAGTTTTTCAATTCCCATTTTCCCTAATAATGGTGTTTTAGTGTCTTTGGTTATGTAAACAACCTCTCTTACTTCTCGTTGACCATACTTTAAACTGACCTTAGCTTTTCCCAGAATATTTATTTGCTGCCCTACCCCATAAAGTTTTGCTCCCGTTTTTTCCATCTTTATTTCCTCCATGTCTTGGACAGCTGACAAAGGCACTAAAGTAACATCAGCGCCTGTATCGACCTTGAATGTTATCATCTTTGTATTCAGTCATAAATCTACAGACCATTTATCAGTCACTGACCCCACGAAATATTCTTCTAGATCTCTTCTCGAATCGTTATCCTCCCTTACTTCGCATACCCCTTTCGATTTGCAAACTCTAGCGTAATGACCGGTTTTTTTACATTTCTTGCAAATAGTAGTCTTTGCTGGACACTTGTTGTATTCGTGTCGTTCAAAACCACATCGCATGCACTTATCTTTCCGTTGTTCATCCCTTTGTTTTGATTTGTCGAACTCTCTCTTCTGTCTATAAGTAGTTTTTCGTTTTTGATCCACGGAGCGATGAACTTTGCAAACATATGTTTCGGATTTGGGATGGAGATCGTTTTTTTGGCGATAAAACTCTTCTACCTGCCTTATTGAAATCACAGCTTTTTCCAAGGTGAGAGCTGGATCTAGCTGGAGTTTATCGCTTAAATTTTCATCTTTCATGCCCACCACTAACGTTAGTAAAATCATCTCATCTTGCAAAGCTCCCCAGTCGCAATGTTTCGCGAGTGCGTGTAGATCCGTGATAAATTCCTCAGCAGTTTCGTCAATTTGTTTTCGTTTTAAGAACTTAGCGCGTTCATAAATAATATTTCTTTTCGGAATAAAATATTCACCAAATTTTTTGACGCATGCAGAATATTTGTCAGGTAATGGTGTGAACGATGCAAAAATTTCCTCTGCTTTTTCCCCCATGCAATAAATTAAAATGTTTACCTGGGTTTTTTCGTCCGACTCGTGCAATCCATTTCCAATTCGATAGCGCTCAAATCGTCGTATCCACTTTTCCCATTCTGATGGTACAAATGAGAATTCCTCTGGAGCAGTGAGAGCCAATTGCATGCTTGATTTTTTGGGTGTTCCTGATGTTTGTTGTCCGGTAAGCGGGATGATTCCTTTTTGAGCTTTGTCGTCCATAGTTTTATGAAATTATTCCACGTTTTGTATGAGGTTATTTATTTGAAGGTTTTGATTAATCTTTTCCTGATAGTTACCTTTAATTTTTTCTTTAAAATTAATTAATTGTCCTTAAATGTGTTTTTAGTTTATTTGTATCTCCGACCAATTTTCTCTTTTTTTTAATTGGTGATGTTTTTATTTAATTTTGGATTAAATTTTACTTTTCCGCTGCCACCATGTTGTAAGGATAAGATAAGAAGAACTTTATTATAATGTAATGTCAAATATATATCACATAGTTATCATAAAAATGTCATTAGTGGCATAACAATTTTATACAAGTGGTGCCAATACAACACTTTCAACTTCACGCGGAGTTCCACAAGGTTAAGATTTAGGTGAAAGATATGGGGCCTTGTGAATAAAAAAAAAGTTAAAGCTTTTTTTGGAGGAAGCTAAAGCCAACTAGTCATAGCTTTTACTAGCAGCTAAAGCTAGACAGTTCTAGCTTAAGCTTTGTTTTATGTGAATAAAAAAATGATAACGCTAAATAGCTTATGCTAGAAAATTCTAGCTTAAGCTTCGTAATTTAAGCTGTTCGTTTTTTTATTCACAGGTTTCGACTAGGTAGCTTTAGCTAAAACTGGTACATGTATGACCGAAAGGAAAGGTTTTTTGCCTCAATTTGTTATCTGTTCTACAGGGCAAGTATTGGTTTCGGCTAAAAAATGTTTTTAACATTTCGTATGTCAGTTGCTGGGTCTATTGGTTCACAGTCCTATTTTTTGAGATTTCCCTTATGTTTAATTAACAACTCGCACAAGTTAATACTGAAAATAAGACCTAGTCAAAGCTTTCTAGACAGGTCGAAAAAATCTTGAAATTTTTGTAGCTTTAACTATAATATTCTAGTTTAAGCTATTTTTATTCACACAAATTGAAGCTTAAGCTAGGAAAACAAGCTAAAGCTAAATGAATTTAGCTTTGGCTATTTTAAAATAGCTATTACTAGAAAACATCTTTAACTAGCTAGCTTAAGCTTATTTTTATTCACTAAAAATCAAGCTTTTACTTAAAAATCCAAGTTTTAGCTTTAGCTTTTTTTTTATTCACAAGGCCCATGGTCTTGAAAAACTTGGAATCGTCGGCGAAGAGTAAGATATGGGAATGTTTAATACTTACTTACTTATATACTCAGACCTATTACGTCTGTGAGGTTATCCTTGTGGGACACAGATCTTCACTACTTCTACGCGCCAAGGTATACAGTTTCTGGAGATCTATCTCAGCTCTCACCAACTCTTTCCCGGTTGTGCTAATTTCTCTTTGACCGTTCTTTGCCAAGTTCGTCTCGGTCTTACTGTCTGTGTGAACAGGTTCCATTGATAATGAAGTTCATCATTGCGAATTCGGTTGAGTCAGGAAATTCTCAGGATGTTCCTCTGTTCTTCTATTCCTAGCCGTTTAGTGCATTCCGTTCAGTACATCAGATAAGAGGAAATATAGAGGTTTAACGCCTAGGGTGGAGAGTTTGAAAAGTTAGTTTATGAGAAATTTTGCCAAAAGCATTAACAAAATCGTTTAAGACAACATCAATTCTATTTTTGTTCTTTAAGGCTAATTGATTAATCTTAAAGGCACAACAACTCGCAGAAGACCTGAACCAAAATGACTTACAACTCTCTATAATTATATATGTATGCGTGTAGTCCACACGAAATGAGTAGGACAAAAAGCAGTAGATACTTCTCAAAAATATTTAAAGGGTTTTTTTTATAAAGGTTGAAATGGAATAAAAAAAACTGTGTTTGAGGTATTAACAAATATTTTTATTTGAAAGACCCATGCATGTAATTATGTATGCAATATGACAACATACCAATACCTCGGCTTCTTACATTGGCACGGATCCAAGTGGTTAAATTTTCAATCACTCTTGTGCATTGATTAGGCTGTATTCGAGCAATGGCCTGTGTTTTGTTCACCTAAAAGGCATCGACCTGCGACTTCAGGATACCTCATAAGACAAAGGCTAACCGGGTTAAATCGCATTTTCTTGGTTGCCACGTCATCTCTGCGAGAAATAACCTAAACTTCAAATCGTTCATGCAGAATTGTAGCGTCCTATGTGTGAGAACCATGTCGTCTAGTCCCATATTGTTCAATTCCAACGTACATCGGTTAGGAAAAAGTACGAACCAATGACTTGCTAAAGATGATTTTTCGTCCGAAATTGGTGTCCTCCTCCAAACGCTCTAAAGCCCAGTCTGCGAACAAACGGTGTTGTCTATGGTCATAAACTTTGAGCTCTTGAGTCAGTTGGATCCAAGTCCCGACGTAACCTGCGTCAAGATGAAGTCTGCGAAAGGCCGAGAACTTGCACGGTGAGGAATCGACTGCTTCCGGTTCTGTTTTCCACTGTCACGGACCACGTCTATGTTCTCGGCCTTTGACGTACAAATGTTGGCTAGTTGATAACCGGACCGGTCGTCTCAAATTTGAAGAGTCAAACTTTGAAGAGTCAACTGTCGAGTGTGAAGGGCCAAAACGTCTAGCAAAAAATGGCTCCCAACGTTTTTACTAGCGAACACTAATAATAAAGTTTTATGATTTGGACGTTCTGTTTAATCATGTTACTTGCCATGGCGATTTGGTATAAGTAACTGAATAATAAACAACATATTTGACAGATGTCATTTAAACAATATGACTGCCAAAGGATGCTGAATTCTAACCGCGCCAATAAAAAACCTTAACAAAGTGGTACCACATTGACGAAGAGTTCCTTTTATGGTAGAACTATTAACAATTTTTTTTTAAACAGCGTCAAAATCCTTTTTCTTCTATAAGTTCTTTTTGCTAAGAACCAACAAAGCATTTTTACAAAAATCATAAGAAAATCACACAGATAGGAAGTTTTATTAATATCAGTAGAGTCGTTTTTGAAAGAAACTTGAAAACTACCGAGCTTGTTGCATGGCAGTTATACAAGTTTTTGATGAAAAACAATCTATTCCGTCGGAAATTACAGAGAAATGCTCTATTCAAATGCGGTCTACCCGTTTAGAATCTTGTTCCGATATACAGGTGATTTACAGGCTCACAAACGCTCAAAACAACGCAAGCCACTTTTTTTAACATTCTCATTGTCACTAAATGTTAAGTTTGATTAAAAAATTTAATTTTATTTCCACACGAGACCAAAGTAAAAAGCAGAGAACTCGTAAGACTTAATTTTTCGATTGACGAAATTTCGCTTGCTTTTAATTAAATATTGTATTTAATCAAAATGTATTAGTTCACATTTCCAACAGTAGGTAGCATGCCTCGTGATCTAATTTTTTTCAGTTCCTCAGTATTTAAGGCTAATAACAAAATCAAAAGGTTTAAAATTTATGATAAAGCCATTATCATATCAAAATAATTCCCAGGGCTCACAATACAAAGAGGCATTATTAACCAAATTCTGTAACATGTCCAATCATGATACCTATCAAAAATTCTCACAATTAGCTTATCTAAGCCCCGTCCAAATTGACTCCAAATACCTACCTACATTTTTCTTAAATAAATTATCTCAGAATTTTATTGATATCTGACAAAAAAGATAAAAAAAAAGGAAATAAAGTAGAATGAAGAAACGATCACAAAGAAATCGAAGACACTCCACTAGAAGACATCAGCTTGATGCTGAGTTCCAGGTCCAGGTCCAAGTCCCAGTCCAACATCGCCATCATCATCATCATCATCATCTCATCGTATCGAATATGTTTATAGCTAAATTTGTGTGGCTTGGATAATCATATGCACAAGAGACATGCGGCAGCCTCATTTTAATCGATGGCGAAACAGCTCAGACACCTTAATGAGATTTGCTTGTTCGGTTAGCCATTTGGAAGATGCGTATCTCATCTTCCCGATGCTGCTACCATTATGGAACAGATAGGTTAGACTCTTTAAATATCTGTTTTCTCCCTTATAAGTTTGATGGGCCACCATTGGATAGTGAAGTGCTGGAGCTGGTGCGGGTGCGAGTGCCAGTGTGATTGAGGGAACAGCAGCAGTGGCAAAGATTGCCTCAGCGATTACTCATCAATCTGCGAGACACATCATTTCATAAAAATGCGGATAACACTTAGTAGTGCTATCTTAATAGGTTAGATCACTTTTAATTCATAGTTTCAATCGTTGTGGAAGAATTTTCTCGGACTTAATAAACTCGTCTCACGATATCTAAAAGCATGGGTGGTTTGATGATACAGACATAACTTGATCGGACCTTTTTTGGATCGAAATCTTCATTAAATGTCGTTTTATCAAGATTTAAGGTAGACTATTGCAATAATGCTATGTGATTCACATTTGATTCTTCTAAGCAATGACGCACGGAAAATAATGGTTTAGTGCTATTTCCGTTCTTACCGACAAACAACGACAGAAGGGATACCAACTTACAATAGCTAAGCAAACTTAAGAGAAATCTGGGTTCTTGATCAAAGTTCTTAATAAGGTAGATTTGGTAAGCTCCTTTTTAGTTCAATGTTAGCGTAGTACTCGTATCTTGGCCTTATAGACAGATGTGAAAAATGAAAGAATTCCTGCAATGGCCCCATGATAATTTAAGAAGTACAATTAATATAAATTTCAGGTGCAGAAGTTCTTAAAGCACCAGGATCTAGTGATTTATAATGCTAGGCCATGAATGAGTTAGGTAAGTTGTAATTAAACTTAATTAAATTAACTTAAATTCAAATATTTTCGAAAAAAAAAAATTACATTGTTCCCAGAAAATTAAGCAAAGGGTTTTCCACTAGGGATCTCTGAGCTTTGACAGGTGGTTGGCAGCTGTCACATTCACTGTCATTTAGTTAGTCTATCATGTTGTCAAATCAACATGGAGAGTTATAGTTTAGAAAGTAGGTCTTCTGATCTATCAAAATTTCAGGCGTTTAAGTCATTTTACGATTCCCATAATCGTCCATTCCGAGCGGACTGTTCACATTGTGGATGAAAAATTCGATTCAACCAGTTTAGTGTACAATCCACCAAAACCAGACCACAACTTGGCGAACTTAGGCCTAATCTGCGTTCGATTAATGAGATATATACTTATATGATATAGATATGAATGAATTTATAACACACAAATTTAATTCCAAAAGTAAGTTAATGTTTTTATCAGAGAAACCTTTACAAGTGTAGGAGGAAAACCCTAATTTTTTTCAATAATTAGGATGTGACAATATGTGTAGCTTTGGAAAAAGGCCAAAGTTAAGAATATTAAAATGAAAACAATTTATAAAGAAATCTAATTATTTATCAAGAAACGAAACGAAGGTGATCTTGGGAAAAGATTCACGAAATAACAAAGAATTAAGAAAATGTGGTTATGAAGTCCCGTATTTTCGAGGAACCAGTTTTTGAAAAAAAAACGAAGTCTTAGCGGAACACAAATTTTTCCCCGAACTAGTGAATAGAACAATATGATATTTACAGACAAAAATTATCACAAAGGTACTTATCGGTTTTCCAACAAAATTGCATTAATCCTCTACAATTTTTCTGGCCCACGTGGCCCTAGCTCTTGAAGTTACTTCTTTGACAGATTTCCTCTCCTCGGCGGAAAATAAAACTGAGTTTCACTTTTCTTTTGGAAACTATCCCAAAATTATATTTTAAAGCTCCAAATAAACAAAATTAACGGTTTGAAAATTTGTTGAAAAATGATTTTTCGTTTTCTATAACTTTTCAACTTTGATCTGTCTATACTCTGTCCAACAAAAATTGTCAGTACAGGGAAGATAGGGCATTTGTCTCTCATTCTGGTTGCATTGCCATGCATAAGTGTGTCGCCTTTTAAAGCTCTCACAGAGATTCCATAGTTTATATTATATATCGCCGCAAATGAGAGTAAAAAACGCGTAGAGCTACCGTCTGACGATTCAAAACGACTGAAAACAATATTCAATTTACATTTTGCCACAACGCCAAGCGGTAAGATTATATGCGCGTTTTTTTTTAAGTTGAAAAGCAATGTGACAACACTCAACATTACTCATCTTCTTAAAATGTGTTCTCAAAAGCTTCAAATCCCAAAAGCTCCTTAATAAAAACCACTGAAAAAGCTCCTTGCTTGCAATTTAGAATGATAATGGTAAGGTAACTCTGTTTTGATGTAGATAAAGAGCGCACGATCGTATTGAGTGACACTTGATACTCTTGACAGTATCTCATCAGCAGTGGAATACGACGGTCGTGTTGGGGTGTACAACTTTTTACAAAGAATTACAACAACAATTCCTTAAGAAAAGTCAGTGTAGTGGCATTTTTCCTAACGCATTGTAGTGAGGTTGCATCAGGCGCCACTGCTTTAGAAAAAGCTCTCCCATAAGGCCTGTACTGACAATTTTTGTTGGACAGAGTATAATACCAGGATCTCACAAAGAGTGAATTCTTTTTGGCTTCCTCCCATTCAACCTAGCTGTCCCTATTGTGCCCGTCACTTTCTTACACATTATTTGTAGTGGCGTTATTCGGTCACGGTTATAATGTGCAGCTCTTCACCTTTTCCTATTAGAAGCTCGCTCCGTAGTCGATCCCAATCACTGATCTCTATAATACACTGCATAGCGCATTCATCAAAAAAGTTGACTCCAATTGAACATTGTTATATTATGAATGCGACTACGGTGCCGTATAACAGTATAACTGTATAACATCTAAAACAGCATCATAAAGCGCGGAACAGATTGAACCAGCAACATCACTGTTAACAGCAACACAAAAGCAGCGGTATGGAATGGCAGGATTCTGTCAGAATGGTTTTCGACAACAATGGGTGTAAAACAGGGGTGTGTGCTAAGTACCCTCTTGTTCATTCTGTTCCTCGATGATCTGAATGAAGTGCTTTGCGGTGGAATTTTGTGGGCTGGGAGGAGGATTAAAGTGCTAATGTATGCTGATGATATAGTCCTGTTATCCGATTCCCCCCAAGGACTTAGCCGTATGATTTTGGACCTTGAAGAATATTGTGCGAAATGGAACCTCACTGTGAACTTGTCCAAGTCCAAGGTCATGATATGTAGAAAGGCCGGTGGATGTTATGCCAGAAACGAAAAGTGGAAATTCGCTGGAAAAGATATTGAGATAGTTAAAGAGTATGATTACCTTGGAATGAAAATAACATCAAACTTAAGCATGAAGAGACATTTATCCAACAAGCTTCAGTTAGCAAAAACAGCACTTAATTGCACATGGAAGTCCTGTATTAGTGCATGTGAACTCAATTTAAGTGCGAAGTACAAACTATTTGAGGCAACTTCTAAATCAGTTCTGTTTTATGCCGCGCAGGTTTGGGGCTATCTGCAAAGTGAAGAAGTCGAAAAATTACTAAGATTTTTTCTAAAAAGATTGTTTAAACTCCCATCTAGTTCTCCAAACTATATGCTTTTATTAGAGACGGGATTGTCGCCACTATTTATTGCAACTTTGAAGCTTCACTTCGATTACGTTATTAAGGCTATGTCTCACCCAGAAAACCGTCTAACAAAGTTGGTTGTAACGCATGCAATTTCCTCAAAATCTTTGTTTTACAAAAAGTGGGACCATTTGGCAAGCAGATACAACCTACAACTTAATGTTACGATGGATAATTTGGATGATTGGAGAGATAATATGTACACCTTCATAAGAAATCTGGATGACAAACTGAGGGAGGAGTTTAAATACCAAGCGCAATCATCTCTCTACAGACAATATTACTGCAAGCTGAACTACGACTTAAATGAACTCAACTATTTTCGGGATGAAAACAGTATTTTCGAAATTTCAACTATATTTAAAGCTAGAGGAGAGTTGCTGAATTTAAATTTTATACCGCACAGGGATGATCTTCCTTTATTTTGCACCCTATGTAACCTTAAAGCTCGGGAGGACGTGTTCCATTTCATAGCTGTATGCCCCATCCTTAAGGAGATCAGAAGGGTCTTCTTTGACTGCGCAACATTAACCTTGGAAAGAACAACAAGTGTTTTAAACGGACAGGAAGGCTGGAAGATTATCGTCGCATTTTACAAAGAAGCCGCCAGCTACAGAACCAAAATAATAGCTGAAGAATTTTAGTTTGTTCTGCATTAACCCTAACCCATGTTCTCAATTACAATTTATTTTTCTTTTGTTAATTATAAATTTGTTTTAATTCTTTAAAAAATGTATAATTCTATAAAGTTTTGAAATTATTATTTACTTGCCATCTGAGGTGACGGCCAAGGCCATGCCTTAACAAGATTGAGTTGATCAATATCTGTAAACTCTGTAATTATTATTACTTTAAAGATGAATAAAGCAATCTATCTAATCTAAATCAGCAACAGCGTCCGCCATTAATTTAGAACCAATGCATTTCAATTGTTCAACACACATAAGAACAGCAACAGCAACGCCAACAGCGTCGTTAGGAAAAAGTCCTAAACTTTCCCACTGCAATACTTAGTGGTACCACAATGCAAAACAAAATAGAACGTTAAACAATTTTTTTCATTTTGCTACTTTTTTATTTTGGTTGCAATTATCGTTTCAATTCAATTAAATTTTTAGTTTCGCAACTGCTTAGTTCGATTAACTAAAAAGTTTGTGGTTTGACACAAACTAAACGATTGCCTAAAATGAGTTCGCTATTTTGTGTAACATATAATTATATATGTACTTGCGCGGACATTCAACCAAATAGTTCATCTCTTTTCTATAAGCAACCAAACAGTTATGCAACTAAAAGTTGAATGTGCGCGCCTAGCCTAACAAAGCAACTTCGACATTAACGATAGACTTTAACCCTAAATTCAATGTCGCTGTGCAAATGCTACCAACTTTTGAGGCGAAATTTGTCAGTATTATCAACACTTAAATGAAAATGTAACAACCATCTTTTTGATTCGTCTATTTATTTTGGTTTTGACAATCGAGAATTGCTAAAAACAAATTGATTAGTACGACAAATTGCACAAGTCGTATACATTGACACAATTTACGTTAATTTTTATCGTTAAATGTACGGCAAAATCATTTCGCATTTGAATTTACTTTGATTATATGCTGTCAAAAACGCTGTTCACGTTGTAATCTATTTCACAAGACTTTTGATGTTGAAGTTTTCGTTGCTGTTAGACTAGGCGCGCAACTGTTTGGTTGCTTATAGAAAAGAGATGAACTATTTGGTTGAATGTCCGCGCATGTGCATATAATTAGGTTTTACACAAAATAGCGATCTCATTTTAGGCAATCGTTTAGTTCGTGTAAAAACACAATTTTTTTAGTTGCTCGAACTAAGCAGTTACGAAACTAAAAATTGAATGTGTGCGCCTAGCCTTAAAGTTGCTGTTGAAGTTGCTATGTCCATCTGTTTCCCGCATAAACAAGTGCAGTTACATTTGTTTTCCTCTTTGTCATGTCAAATATTTTTTTTTTGAGAAAAGAAGACGTCAAACTATGAAGCTGCCCACCATCTGTCATCTTCATTGGAGTCAAAAAAACTGTTATACAATGTAGGGAATGCGTTATCCAAAATATTATAGAGATCAGTGATCCCAATCTACTCTCTCATTTCCAAATATTCCTATTGAAAGGGATCATTCACAATGGAGTTCGCCTAATGAACGTATTCAGCGCACCCCCGTCCAATACTCCCATGTTAGAAGAGAAACGAAAAATCAATTTAACGCGATCAAAGTCCCCGTGCTGTCCCGAACCGTACCAAACTAAGACGGAGAGGAATATCTTGGAAGGATGCACTTCACCATTTATCAATGTTAAATGGTTAGGAATAATTCAATTTCTCGCGGAAATTAAAATCAACTGATACCTTAGACTTTCGTCCAGATTTTAGGGAGCTAAAGGATTCTTCTTCAAAATCATCTTCTTTTCGTTTACAATACACTAATTTAATGTTGGGCTCTTAGCCATATTTGGACGATGACTTTATCCCCGTGTTGGTGATATTGACGGATCGTGACCATTTGTCACTAGTCTTGTGTTTGTATTGCGTGGACCACCTGTCACACATCTGGCGTCGGACAAGGATCATCTCTCCCCTGTCCTTATAGGAATTTAAAACTTGCTTTTATTACTTTTCCACGATGCTTTTGGAGCATACTTCCGGCTGATGGCCGAGGTTCACTCTGCACTGCACCAGCATTTTGGAGCCGCAATCGGAAAAGAAAGGTTGAAATGGGAAAAAGGATAACGACTAGACTGGTGAAACTTGGTGTGGTAAAATTTACCCCAACAGAGTTGAAAATAGACAACGACATGTTTTCGCTATCTGGGGTCTCAGCAGTTGGAATTCGACCCCGATTTCCGTCGAATGGGTTTGTCAACAAGTGAATTTAGGACGATCTGAATCCACATGCGATGCACCAAATTGGAATGCATAAAGAGAAAGTCACTGTGTGTATTTTGGACTGACTGCATCATCGGTCCATACTTCTTCAAGGGCGACGATGACCGGTCCATACTGCGTACTTATCGCCCTCGTCACTAGACATATCTATTTGGATCTGTTTCCCCAGTACCCCGAGATTGACCATATAGATCTCCTGACAATAAATGTCATCGTATGAGGCTTGGAAGTCGAAGATGGTGAATCTCGAGTTGAAATTCGTTGATCTTTTCCAGGAATTGCCTGAATTTGAAGATTTGGTCTCAGTTGAATCTGCCAAACCGGAAGTCACACTCGTTTTTACGACTTCACACTGCAATTTGGATATGGGATCTTACATGCGATGATAGTTCTTAAAGAACATAGAATGGTTTTTTAAGGACTTGCGACGTAAATACGTGATAGTCAAGTCATTGGTCATGCCTCCGTGCAATAATGCTTGGTTCGGGATTTGATGCCAAAGCCCTACCACGACACCAGCTCGGTATTTGAATAGCTCAGCAAGTAAGTTATCAGATCCTGTGGCCTTGTTATTCTTAAGCTCTTTCTAAGCTTGACCTACTCTGCTATATTGGGTGGTGCTCAGAGTTGTTCATTGATTGGAAGTGAGTTGTATTTTTGACCTTATACTCGATTAATGTACATGATGCTTATTTAGCAGCTGCTGGAAATACTGTTTGAAAATATCTACTACTCCATCTTATTCGGTGTTTAGGTTGTGTTTGTTGTTTAAAATAGTCTGCAAGCCGTTGCTTTCATAAGATTTCCGATCATATTTTGATAACGAATTTTAGATCTCCTTGAGTTGGGAGGCTGCGTTATCTTATTTCTAGGCAGGATTTTCTTCGTTACTTTTCTTCTTGCACGATACTATTCTTCATTGTTCTATAACACAATCAAAACTGCCGGTTTTGGTGCTTCTTTCATTAATATAGCAGAGTTTTTTTCCTTCCAGATTCCTTTGAAGCTGACTTACTTTGAAAACCTAGTTTTATTTATCCATTTATTACGAACAGTTGCAAAACCTGCAATTCAGAAGCAGTAATCTAATGTGTTCGCATGAAGGATGAACTTGCTTCTATGGAGGAGGTCATAAAGCTTTTATTATATTGTAATATTTTTGCTAGGTTCGTTAAATAAAACTTATTACTCTTTTAGTATTTCTTCTTTATTTACTCTTTCTCAATCAAAACAATAAATCTCAATTTATAATCAACTCAAATACTTTTATTTAAATCACACTTGTTTAATAACACTTTTCACAATCCAATAAGCAAACCTTTCGCACACTTTCATAGTCAAAAATCAACTGTGTCGTGCTCATCGCGAGCACTCCCTTATATACTCATGTTAGTTGTTCTCGAAAATTCGCGAAGCTTCTCGTCTTGGAATGTTCTAGATGATTGGAATAAGGGGAAATACATTTGACATTGGAAAAGAGCTTTTTGTTTCTTTCATAAATTAGATATTCAATTTTCCAACAGATGGCGCTGTAGTAGTATAAAGCTCTGTTCACAACAATATCAAATAAATGGTGACTGCAAATTTGAAAACGCAGTTTCAAAGTAAATTCAATGAATGGGATCTTTTCATTGATTCAGTGAACGATTTTACAAGATTACATTCACTTATTGTTTTATTTATTTATTGGTTCTTGTTAGCATTTCAGGGTAGTCCTAATCGGAGCCTCCTCGTGTTTGTCTCGTAAGTGAACTTTTTAAATTGTGAGGGAGCATGTTAACCCCTAGGCCATAAAGATAGTTTGGATCCTACATATTTCTACGAAAACAAAAAGTTCTAGGAGAACCGTTGATGGCTGTTAGAGCAGGCAACTGCGATTTTATTCTGAATTTCTCGAAAACAGGAAGAACTTCAACATATAAAGGTTTGCTCAATAAGAGCGGGTTGATTGTGAAATGGAATAAAACAAGGTATTATATAAAGCGAGGTATTAACAAAATTTCGACGTGTCCACTTTTCAATAAACTCTTCTGCATAAATCCGGTTGAATTTATTGGGTGATAGCCTGTGTTATGTTGACCTTTTGGGCATCAATGGATTGTGGGATTACATTCCATGACCTTGGTTGCCAATCCACGTCCCCTCTGCGTGTGACACGTACCACCGTCCTGCTGTATAAGTACATATATCATCTAGGTCCTTAGGTTCAATTTGGACCATAACAAATTGGTTATCCTAGTACCGTGGTACTCGTTATTGATGGTGAGCGCCTCACCAACATAGTTTTGAAAAATGTATGGACCAAAAACGCCACTGGCCTAACCTCCGCATCAAATGGTAACATTTGGAGGATGAATCGCATGGTAAGCCCTGCGTGGATCGATGTTATCCCATATGATGCTTTTTTAATGGATGCAACCATTCATTCCAAAATGCAAATCGTCGATAAAGATGATTTTTCAACCAAAATTGGGAACAAACGGCGCGGCGTTGTCTACGGTCATGAAATTTGAACTCCTGGTTCAGTTAGATCTTGTATGGATGTAGGCCTGAGTCATGAAAAAAAATTCGCCAAATTAAAGTCCGCGAAAGCCTGAGTTCTTGTGCACGGGGATAAATCGACGGCCTCGGGATCTGTTCAGGTACACTTCCACGGACCACGGTGATGTTCTCGAGCAATCTTGCGTTCCTTTCAATTACGAATGTTGGCTGATTGATTGTCGAACCAGTTGTCTCTTATTTGGTCACCAAACGTTGAAGAGTCGACTGTGAATGGCCTCAACGTCCATCGTAAAATAGGCGCATCGCTATTTTTATAGTAAAATTTTATCATTTGGACGTGCTGTTGAATCGTGTTACTTGTCATGGTGATCTGGCATCAGCTGTTGAATAATAAACAAAAGATTTGACAGATGTCACCAAAACAACATGGCTGCCAAAATCTATCTGCGCCAAATGAAAAACCCTTTATAAAAAAGAAAAATTGATTTCTTCTATGAATTAGCAAAAAAAAAACTATAGCTTCCTTATTCCCCAAAGGATTGTATGTTAAAGCGCCTTAGGGAAGAGATGCTTCGGCTAAAGGTATTCACACAAGAGAAATTCCTTTGAAAAATTAAATAACTAAATATTTGTTCAAGCTAACACAATAAATCTTCTTCACACATTTAAATAAAAAAAAAAACACTTCACGTATTAATCTCGTCAACTCTCGAACAATAGCATTCGAGCAAAAAAAAAAAACAACTTTACGTAGGAATATTAATTAAGAGCTGCATTCCAAATGGATTTAACGGTATCAGCAAAGTTATTAATCATCTTGCATCGCGAATAACGAATAACGAATGGTCTTCCTGACATTTTAATCCTTCGAACACATTTTTGTGGTTTCTTGCATACACCGTCCGAAGCGCACCTACCTCTATTCACTATAATTATTATCCGTGATTACATTCAGCGAACAAAGAAAAGCCTCCAACCATCTCATCTCCTGGACCTGGACTCTGGCGGCCTTCGCACACCGTCATCATCACTGCTCCAAAGATTCCTACAGACAGACATAAAGTCAACCCGGGCTTTGGTCAATTAACTCATCGGCGGCATTGAGCGAGGTGGTGCTGGCAGTGGCGGTGGCGGTGTTGGTGTTGGTGGTGGCCATCATGATGAGGTGGCATTTGTTCCGGGACACTCTGCTCCTGACCACAAAATGGAAATTTTATTACTCTTCAGCTGAATACAAATTTCCCATAGAAATAGAGACGGGCTCATCAGACAATCTTTTGTGCACTTAGCCCATCATGGCTGGAAGAGTCTTTAAAAATATCCTAGCAGCTGGTAACTGGTGACGTAACACATCATTATGGTAATTATCATATTTTTTACTTAAAAAATTAACACAAACACAAAAGTGTCACACTACAGCAACAAAATTACCCACACTTACGGAACGATCATAATCTGAAACAAATCATCACATAAAACGGCAAATTAATTGCCATGATATCCAAGTGAATTGAGCTGCCAGAGTGACCAGATAAGTTGTTAAATCGTTAATTAATTTGTGACGTTAAGCTGTTGCTGCGTAATCAATTCAAAAACCAGATTCGGGAGACCACCATGGTGCAGTCGTTGCTGTTAACACTGAATAAAAATTTAATCGGTTTATTTATGTCTACCAAAGACGGGGAGTCAATTAATTCACTATTATTTGTCGAACGACATTTTCATATATGAAACCAAATATTATGTAGACTGTGGCCGTAGGGGGTCTTGTCTGTCGACGACGCGACGACAGGGATAACATGACTTTTGAAATGAAGAGTTTTTATTTATTTATATGAAATATAAATAAATTATTTAA
This sequence comes from Philhelius festivus, assembly GCA_963931855.1. Classification (NCBI taxonomy): domain Eukaryota; kingdom Metazoa; phylum Arthropoda; class Insecta; order Diptera; family Syrphidae; genus Philhelius; species Philhelius festivus. The sequence goes on from OZ007554.1 coordinate 56,953,336, forward strand.
TCCAGGTTAGTGTCACTTGGGAGGAAAAGTATTAATTGTAAATTAAGATGAAAGGTTGATAAGCTTTCGGGTTTTCCATGAAGAGGGGGTTTTGAAGAAGTTTTCTTTAAATATTTCGGAGACTGAAAAAACGTTTAATTTTTGTACTAGAACATTTGTTGCACCAAAACGCTTCTAATAAGACCTAAGGATAAAGTACGGAAAGAGAAGGAACAGAAATCATGATTGTTGGTAACGTGGGTTTAGAATAAGATGTTCATTATCTCTTCATTAGGGCTTTCGGTTGATATACAGTGGGTCGATAGAAGACCCAAAACCTAGTTAACTGTCCACCTGTACTGTACGATTTGCACTCGCAAATAAAATTAACTTAAAACGTTCATAATTATTTATACAATTACAAAGATTTTTGTATTTAAATTATATAAGAACCATGAATGTTATTATAATATATTATGTTATGTTATTATAAATAAAATGCACGACTGGATCGCACGAACTTGCTCTTATGTACAAGTACTTTGGAATTTAAGATACATTTTATAAATATAAAACATGGATTTAATGAGATTATAATGTTCAAATGCATAAAATTGCCGTCTGGTTTCCGGAAAAGTATGAATTTATGCAAATAAACTTTTAGAAAACGTTTTATTATTAAATAAATTTTCTATATAAGAAATTTCTCTAAAATTTTTCAAGAAAAAAATGTGGGATGCGAATTTTAAGTGTTAAATAATATTGATTTTAGGAAATAATTTCAAAAAATAATCGTTCATAGGTTTTGAAGATATTGGCCCTTAGTAATAGACATTCATAGAATCGGTTTTAAAGTCACTTTTTGTTAGATGTAGAAAAGTTGCTTTTAAAATTTCGTAGTAACAGATCAAATTTACAAAAGTCTTATTTATACCAATAATTGTGACTCATTTTCATAATTTCGTTATTGTGAACTGATACACAAACAGATTTCTATTAACCAGATTCGTAAAGTTCTATTGTGATTCTATCATTTTAAATTTAACTTAGTTACAGGAAAGCAGCTTTTAAGTATTTATAATTGAAGTTTGTTTTATTTCTACGAATGTTTGGTTAAAATCGAACTTAGGCTAGATTCGGATCTATTACTCAGGGCCATTGATTTAAAAATTTTTTTTTTTTTTTTTTTATAAACCAACAAATATTTTTTTATATGTTTTTATATACAATATTATTTCAAACTTAAGGGGACTCCTGCTGAAAATTTTGGGTTAAAATCCTTCGAGCCGTTAATGAGAAAGTCGAAAATAGAAAAAAACGGGTCTATGGCAGGTACTCCTAATAACATTTTGCCCCAAATTTTGTTTGACCAAAATGTAGCTTATGTTCATAATATCACACCTAATTTTTTTATCAAAATCGTTAGAGCCGTTTTCGATATAAATAACATTTTGCATTACGGGTGTATGGGGGGTACCGTTAGTTTTGGAGCTAAAAAAAAAAATTTCAATTTCTCCTCTAGGGAATCACCGAAGACCCTTAACTACCGAGTTTGAAGAAAATACCTCCGGTAGTTTAGGCTGTAGTTCGAGGTACAGACATACAGACATACAGACAGACAGACGAAATTGTCGGACCCACTTTTTTCGTCTTCGCTATCATCGTAATGTCAACTTTGATCAAAATCTCGAGTTCGATTTTTTTTCCAAATGCAGAACTTGCCCTATAGTACCTATATCGCAAGTAAACAGTGGGCGGTTTCCAAAAAAAAACAAGCATGACAGGGTTGCACAAACTTGCTCTTACATGTTAAAGAGACAAAGAATTTTGAAAATTGATGTTATAAGAGAAAAATGTTCAGAAGCATAAAATTAATTTTTAAAAGTCTTAAAACAACTTTTAGCCGCTTAAAACAGAATACGATGTGATTTCTTAAGTAAATATTAACGAATACCAATTTTGAATTGTTGTAACGATTTCTAAAATATAAAATATTTACAACAATTTAAAAAAAATGTGCACAGTACCTACATGTAAGTTTTTATTATTGTGCAAATGTTAATTAATTTTTTTAAAAATCGAACATCTACCAAGCCCAAAAGTAAAAATGTAGTTTATTGCAGTGTTTTTGTAGTAAATTAGTAGTGGGAAGAAAAAAATTCTAAGAACTAGTTAAACTTAGTTTTTTTCTTAAGAACCATTCTAGGTAAGGTAAGGTCTAAGTCGTTATTCTTTATTGATTGTTCATTCAGGAAAAGTTCATTCTTTTATAAAATTGTTTAAATGGATACGAACAGTTTTATCAGAAGAACTGATATTTATATTATATGTAAAAAATGAAGTTTAACCGAAACTCAAGATAATAGAATGGATTGCAAGTCGGTTTTAAAATAGAGTAATTGTATGAGACTGGCATTCAAAAAGAATGCTTTGACAGCCAAAGTAATTTTGCCTAACATTTCTTAAAAAATATTAAGCTACAAATTATTTTCTTTTTACAACTATTTTACAAAAAAAAAATACAATTATTAATGTCGCTATTACTTTTTTAAAATTTTATTTTCAAATGCTGACTTCACAATATCAACTAACCACCAGCTAACATTTTTTTTAACTTGCGATATAGGTACTATTAGGGCAAGTTCTGCATTTGGAAAAAAAATCGAACTCGAGATTTTGATCAAAGTTGACATTACGATGATAGCGAAGACGAGGTGGGTCCGGCAATTCCGTCTGTCTGTCTGTATGTCTGTACCTCTCACTATAGCCTAAACCACTGCACCTATTTCTTTCAATCTCGGTAGTTAAGGGTCTTCGGTGATTCTCTAGAGGAGAAATTGATATTTTTTTTAGCTCTAAAACTAAGGGTACGCCCCATACCTACACCCGTAATGCAAAATCTTATTTATTTCGAAAACGGCTCTAACTATTTTGATAAAAAAAATTAAATGTGATATTATGGACATTAACTATATTTTTGTCAAAAAAAAATTTGGGGGGAAATGTTATTAGGGGAACCTGTCATAGAAGGGTTTTTTTTTGATTTTCGAATTTCTCACCAACGGCCCTAACGATTTTAACCAAAATTTTTATGCTGGAGCTGCTTTGCATTTGAAAAAATATAAATTAAAAATTTTTTCGAAAAAATAGTTTTTGGATTTTTAAAAAAATAATACATTTTTTTTTTGAAAATTCAATATCTTGAAAACCGATACACGATTAAATTTTTAAATTACGTTTTAAAATGTATTTTATTAAGTAGGGGTAACCGGGGATAGTTGGCTCCAGGGGCAAGTAGACTAACCGCCAATAACTTCAAAACAAAACAATTTCTTTCAAGTTTATTCTTTTTATTACATCAAGCACAGCTGCTTGCTTAGTTTCGTGTTGTCTCCCGCCAGAGTCGGGCGTCGTTCGGAGGTTATCGCGAAAAAACAACTTTTTGCTTTCGTGAGTAATTTTTTTGTTTTCTTTTCTTTTTCTTCTTTCGTAAGGGTGCTTGCGCCTAACGTCAAATTTTTTTTAGGAAAAAGAGTAGGTAAGTGTTTGTATTCATAACACTTGGTAGTCTTACATATGTTCATTTGATTTCTGAGAATCGAAAAAAAATCATTGAATGCTGAAAGACCGATCGGGGTAAGTTGACACTTTTTTTGGGGGGTAAATTGACTCATTTTTTTTGTTGGTAATTTCTAGAAAAATGAGGACATATGTAAAAAAAACATCATGAGGGGTGACTAAAATAACAGTTTTGGAACGTGCGTGCCAGCTTATTTGTGGAAAAGGAAAAAGCATACGATCTGTTGCTCATGACTATGGTATTCCATATAAAACCATGCAAAGATATGTGCAAAAATTTAATTTGTTTATTTAATTAATTTTTTTTTTTTATTTTTTTATATGCATCGCTTCATATTTTGTGAATAATATTAATTTTTTGTTTCAAATAAAATTAATTTTTAATTCTATTTGCTTATAGTTTTAGTATTAAAAAGCTGGAAATAAGGATATAGTCAACTGACCCCATAGCCTTAGCCAACTTACCCCGGTTCAGGGGTTATTTGACCCACTTGAGGTCGTTTTGTAAAATTAGGAAAAAAAGGTCTTAATATTAACTAATTTTAGAAAACATATTTTTTTTATAAAGCAAAAAAGATGTTTTATAAAAGGGCATTTAATTCGTGTTGATATCTTTCTTAGTTTTCTTTAAAAAAATATATAAGAAAATTTTGAGTCTACTATCCCCGGTCTCCCCTACTAACAATTTGCATAGGTATCCATTTTTTTTATAAAAATTTTAAGGAAAATTTAATACACAAAAAACATGTTTCAGTGTGTCTGTATGTCTGTACCTCTCACTACAGCCTAAACCACTGGACCTATTTCTTTCAATCTCGGTAGTTAAGCGTCTTCGGTAATTCCCTAGAGGAGAAATTGAATTTTTTTTTAGCTCCAAAACTAAGGGTACCCCCCATACACCCGTAATGCAAAATCTTATCTCGAAAACCGCTCTAACGATTTTGATAAAAAAAATTAGGTGTGATATTATGAACATAGGCTACATTTAAGTCAAAAAAATTTTGGGGCAAAATGTTATTAGGGGTACCTGCCATAGACCCGGTTTTTTTTTTTTTTTTTATTTTCGACTTTCTCATTAACGGCTCTTAGGATTTTAACCCAAAATTTTCAGCAGCAGTCCACTTAAGTTTAAAATAATATTGTATATTTATTGGGTTTTTAAAAAACAAAAATTTTTTTAATTCAATACATATCTTCAAAACCTATGAACGATTATTTTTTTGAAATTATTTCCTAAAATCAATATTATTTAATACTTAAAATTCGCATCCCACATTTTTTTCTTGAAAAATTTTAGAGAAATTTCTTATATAAAAAATGTATTTAATAATAAAACGTTTTTTAAAAGTTTATTTGCATAAATTCATACTTTTTCGGAAACCAGACGGCAATTTTATGCATTTGAACATTATAATCTCATTAAATCCATGTTTTATATTTATAAAATGTATCTTAAATTCCAAAGTACTTTTACATAAGAGCAAGTTCGTGCGATCCAGTCGTGCATTTTATTTTGCTTTTAAGTTAGTCTTACATTTTTGACCACAGTTGACTACATACATACTTACACTTAATAAATTTAAAAGACGTACAAGTTAATATGAAATATCTCAATTTTTTTTTCAAAAATCCAAAAAAAACTGATGAGCCCACTTTCGTACCTAAGCGAAACGTGCTTTGGAGTTGAGGTCACTTAGGCTTTTAATTGAAGTATTGTCTTAGTTTCAAAAACTAAGTAAAAATTAATCAAAACAAAAAAGAATTATATTAGCCGTTTTCAAGAAAATACGAATTTTAAAAACAAGTTTTGACTAATTTTATGATTGGTACCGTAATTTTTTAGAAATAAGATCACAATTTTTTCCATATCTTGAAGAAAATATTTACATACATATGTAAATATGTACATATTGAAAATTTAAAAAAAAAAGACTTTTTTTTTATAAATCCAACCAAATTTTATGAAAACATTAAAAAATATTATTATTCAAGGTTCTCAGGACTTTTGACATAACAAAATGTATTAAAATCAGTTGTACCGTTTTTGAGAAAATTCAAAACAAAATAAAATGCACGACTGGGTCGCACGAACTTGCTCCTATGTAATAGACTAGGAATTTTAAAACGGATGTTATTAAAGAAAACTGTGGATAAAATGATTTTTTTAAATTCTTTTAGAAGAACAAAAATTATAAGTCGTTGTACAAAATTTTTAAACCATTTTTAAGAAAAAATTTTGGTACGCCAAGCTTAAGTTTTTAATATTGTACGATTAAGAGTTAAATTTCCAAAAAAATACTAAGCCTTTCTTGAGATATTGAATTTTTCAAAAAAAATTACTTTTTTTTTTAAATTGAAAAAATATTTTTTTTTTAAGTTTTGAAATGCGATGTTTTTTAAACTTTTTAGGAGATTCTTTATAAAAAATGTCATTAAAATCCGTTATGCCGATAATGAGAAATTCAAAATTCGAAAAAATAGTTCTATGGTAGGTACAGTCAGTACTATCTAGATTTCAATTTTTTTTTATTAAATTATAGATCGTAAAAAATAATCGAAAGAAAAAAAATTTAAGCAAAATTCTGGGAACCGTTTTCGAGAAAAATACAATTTTCGAAAACCATTTTTTAAAATTTGTATGGAAGGTACCGTTAGTTTTAAATAAAAAATTTTTTTTTCTCAAATCTTGTAGATTATGTTAAGAAACTTTAATTTGTCAAGTTTGAAAAAAATCAAGCATGGGGTTTTCGAAATATTGAGTTTCCAAACAAAATTTTTGAGAAAAAAAAATATTTATAAAATTTCGAAGAAAAATCGTAGGGCAGGTACCGTTATTTTGCCTTATAGTACCTATAAGTCGCAAGTAAAAATATTCTATGGGAAGTACCATTAATAACTAGTTCTTGAAATTTGTTGCAACTATTTGCTAGCTTTTATTAAAAAAAAAATTGGAATATTTTTATAATATTTATAAAACAAGTTTTGAGAACAAAAATATTTTTTTAAATAAAAAAAAATGTATGGCAGATGCATATCGAATGAAAAACCTGCCATTTATAACCTACCGTGCATTTAAGAAAAAATTTGCATTAAAATAGGTTAAGTAGATAATGAGAAGGTCGATAATCAAAAAGTTTATTCAGCGGGGGTTCTGTTGTTAACTGCAATTTTTGTCTAATCAAGGTAGACTCTATTAATTCTAGTATAACTACCGTTTTTTTTTTTTAAATCTTAGATAAAATCAAAAAAATAAAATACATGACTGGGTCGCACTAACTTGCTCTTATGTAAAAGACTAAGAATTTCAAAAATGAATGTTATTAGACAAAATCTGTTCATAAGTATAAAACTCATTTTTTAAATGACTAAATTTTAGTTTTAGTCACTAAAACAACTCCTTTAGCAAATGGAGCTAAGCACAGTAGTTGGAGCAATAACAAAAAATATAATAATTCGTTGTAATGATTTCTTAAAAAATAAGCTTTTATATACAAAATTTTTAAGACATTTAAAAAAAAAAATGTTAGTACCCCAATTTAAAGTTTTTATTCTTGTTTGAATAAAAATTAAATTTAAAAAAAAAAGATACTGAGCCATTTTTGAGATATCAAATTTTCAAAAAAAAATAGATTTTTTAAAAATTCAAAAAGTATTTTTTTTTAAGTTCTGAAATGCAATGTTTTTTTAACTTTTAATAAGCTTCTCTATAAGAAATTTCATTAATATCCGTAATGCTGATAATGCGAAACTCAAAATTCCAAAAAAATCTATCTATGGTAGGTACAGTAAGTAATATCTTGATTTCGAAATTTTTTTAAATTAAATTATACATATGGACCAAAACGCGAAAAACGAAACCACAAAGAAAAAAAAAAATATTTCAAATTTCGCGGGCTTTTCGCCATTTTTATTTTTTATACATCCCAAAGTAACGAGTAACATAAATTTCAAAGAGATATTCGTTACTTACTTCGCGATAAACACGTTTTTCTTTGATTCCTTGAAATAAAAAAAAAAAAAAATAAAATACAAAACGAAACAAAATGGAAAGTTTTATTAATTCAAAATTAGTTTTTTAAGTGTTATCCGTTTTGGTCACATTAAATAAGTTTTGTTGAAAGTATAGGGCTTAAATATTTCGAAAAACAAATTGAAATCAGCATTTAAAATAACAAAGAAACCCACCGCAATATTTTATGTAACGTAACAGTCCAAGAACCTTAAAAGTTTATTTTTCCAGCTTCTGTTATATCAACATTTAATAAAACCATATTTTCTCCGAGTAGTTTTAGTCTATTTTAAAAATAAAGTAATAATTCTGTTGTGTACTAAATAATGCCGTTCTTTAGAACAGAAAACAGTTTGTAACGTAACAGTCTTTTTTCGTTTCAAATTAAAAAATTGTAACTATGTTGATTTCATAACCTCATTCATACTTCTAATGTTTAGGGAAAGCTTAGTAAGACCCAAAAGAACAAAAACTATAAGCCTTATCATCATACCCGATCGGAAAATTTTGTATGATTGTAGCCGTTCCGATAGGGCAATCGGAAAAATCTACGAAAATAAAGTTTGTGTGCGTTGAAAATGTCAAATCCTTCCGTTGCATGCCGACGAAATGTCAAAATGGCAGCAACGCATGGTGAATTCATGCGATTTATGAAAATATTTGATTTCCGATTTCTCCGACAGCAAATTATAAGTGGAAAATTTTCAAAAGAAAAATTAAAAACGAATAAACTTTTATAATTTATAATTACGCTGTATCTGAGTTAGAAAATCTTTGATATATTTCTTAAGAATATTCTTTTTTCTTTATTTAATTTTCTTTATTCATATCTTTCCGCTTCCAATAACACTGCTGCACTATCCATGATTCTTCTTTGCTTATTTGACACGAATCAATACTTTATTAATTTATTAGCGTTTACGTCAAATACACGCGTTAGTAAACGTCGGTTTTTTCCGTTACGAAACAGATACCATGAAGGAAATAAACGTTACGATCGTAAAGATACGATGATAAGGCTGTATATATGTATGTATGTAAATAGTTTAAAAAGGACGGAAAAGTTTGAGAAGTTGTTGAATTCCAAATTAGAATTGATTTATATTTATTTACAAAGCACTATTTATACTAAAAGTTTGTTTAAATTCGATAAACAAACTTAATAATTTATTACAATGAATGATTAATGAATTTATCTTAAATAAAGTTAAATATTATTATTTTTAAAACTAAGTGGAAATACTTAAAGTAAGTTAGTGAATTATTGGATCGCCACAATTTTGATATGTACTTACCTATAATGAAAAATAAAGTTTTTTTTAATTTAATTTGTATGTTACATAAGTTACCCTTTTTTAATGTCTAACGATAAGAAAACCAAATAACTCTACAAAAAATTAAATTTTAGCCATTTTCGATGCTGACTTTAACTCTTAAAAGAGCCAAGATCGTACGTGTAACGTAACAGTCTTTTCATGTAACGTAACAAACAGTCCCAACATTTTTTTTCCACAGAATCTAAAAATACAGTATTTAGTGTAATTAATATTTTATTTGCTACTTCCTTTCTTAATCTCAGAAACCTCGTACCTCACGTTTGAAATAGTACACTAAAAGAGCAGACTTATTGCATAATGTAATGCAACCTCAAAAAAACTACTTCCAAATTCATGTAACGTAACAGTCCTGCTAAAACATTTTTAGCGTTTAAATGACAGGCCTCACTGATTTTTAAATTAATAGAAAATGTTACGAGTAGTTGGGAAGTCTATTTTGAGAAAAAAATAATAGATATTGAAAAAGTATTCAGTTTCATATATTTTCAGGTAAATTTTTATTGAAATATGCGTATGAATGTAACGTAACAGTCCGCGTTTTGGTCCATATGTACATCGTAAAAAATAATTGAAAGTGTCAAAAGCTTAGCAAAAATTTCGAAACCATTTTCGAGAAAAATAAGATTTTCGAAAAACCATTTTTTAATATTTGTATGGATGGTACCTTTATTTTTAGGTAAAATAAAAAAAAAAAAACTTTTTGGAAATTAAAAATTATATCCGCAAATCTTAAAGAAAAGAGGCCGAGTTGCTTAGGCTGTAGTCGAATAGAGAGACAGACAGGCAGTATTGCGTGACCCACTTTTTTAGTCTTCGCTATCATCGTAATGTCAACTGTGAACAACATCGCTAGTTCGATTTTTTTTCCGAATGCATAACTTGCCTTATAGCTTTGTATATATGACATATGTATAGTTTGTATTATCACGAAGCTTGATTTTGTTTTGCCAACGCTATACTGGTGGTGGCGCTGAAATTAAGTCACGATTTTATAGTGGACTGTAGAATAAGATACAACACAGGTAGTAAAAAAGAGAATATTTTAATCTTTTATTTAGCAGAAACAAATCTAACAAGTACTATACCTATGCTTAAGATGTCGCCCCAATCTTTCGTCTTCATGAAAGTACTATACGTTTTATATACAGGGTGATTGGCATAAGGTGTGACAAAAAGCTAGGGCGTGTAGGTTGGACTTAGACAAGAAAAAAATCGTATGGGAGGGGGGGGTCTATTTCCCCCCGTTTAGGCGGAAGGGGCAATTTAAGAAAAAAATCACTTAAAACAGAAAAAAAATTATTAAAAAATAACGGTGATACCTACAGAGTAATGCTATAGCATTTTGAAAAGCCAGAAATACATTCTTTTATTATGTTTTTAAATAAAGTTGTTCGACTGAATAGTTTTTGAAAAATTAATTTTCAAAATCAAAATTTTGAAAAAAAAACATGAAAAATTTTTTTTAAACAATTTTTTTTCAAAATTTTACATAATTAAGTATTATTTTTTTATTCAATATTCAATGCTCTTATTAATTTTTGATCAAAAACAAAAAACCAGATGTCAAAATGTTTTGTAGTTTTTGAGAAAATCAAAAATAACAAAAACTACTTTTGTTCTATGAAAAGCCTTTTATTTTAGTTTTTACGTTTTTGGATTCTTATGTAGGTGAATTTACGATTGAAAGGATTAACTTTCTTTTTACTATTCTTTTAATTATCGTCTTACAAGCATACAATAATGTGACAAAGTACTGGATTAACCATATTTCACACATTTTTTCATTGAGAACACCTGCGTGAGAGCATTGGATTAATATTGATCTGCGAATGTTTTTTAAATAATGCAGCGTTACACGCCCTAACTAGTGACAGAAAAATGCAATTGCGAAATAAGAACAAAAATGTTCCTGAATCTTGAAATCAATTTAAATAATAAATACATGCATATTTAGATAAAATACATAATTACTGTTTATTTAAAGTTAATCCTTTCTTTCGTAAATGCACCTAAGCCAAGCCGACCCCACCATAATAAAAAAGTGGCAGGTCAATTTTAAACCAATGCTCTCACGCAGGTGTTCTCAATGAAAAAATGTGTGAAATATGGTTAATCCAGTACTTTGTCACATTATTGTATGCTTGTAAGACGATAATTAAAAGAATAGTAAAAAGAAAGTTAATCCTTTCAATCGTAAATTCACCTACATAAGAATCCAAAAACGTAAAAACTAAAATAAAAGGCTTTTCATAGAACAAAAGTAGTTTTTGTTATTTTTGATTTTCTCAAAAACTACAAAACATTTTGACATCCGGTTTTTTGTGTTTGATCAAAAATTAATAAGAGCATTGAATATTGAATAAAAAAATAATACTTAATTACGTAAAATTTTGAAAAAAAAATTGTTTAAAAAAAAAAATTTCATTTTTTTTTCAAAATTTTGATTTTGAAAATTAATTTTTCAAAAACTATTCACTCGAACAACTGTATTTAAAAACAAAATTAAAGAATGTATTTCTGGCTTTTCAAAATGCCATAACATTACTCTGTAGGTATCACCGTTATTTTTTAATAATTTTTTTTCTGTTTTAAGTGATTTTTTTCTTAAATTACCCCTTCCGTCTAAACGGGGGGAAATAGACCCCCCCCTCCCATACGATTTTTTTCTTGTCTAAGTCCAACCTACACGCCCTAGCTTTTTGTCACACCTTATGCCAATCACCCTGTATACATACAAAGCTTGTAGTAACTATAAGTCGCATGTAAAAATAATCGATAAAGTCATTTTTGAAACATAAAGTTCAGTTAAAAATCCAAAAATTATTATTTTAAAAATATTGGTATACAAATGTTTGGATAAGAGACTTGATAAAAATCCGTTATAACGTTTTGGAGAAAGTAAAAACTTCGAAAAAAGAGAGGTACTATTAATAATCATTTTCCGAAAATTAATTTGACCAAAAAAGTCCTCTTTAATTATAGTATATTGCGGAACTTTTTTTTAGAAAAATTTTATGGCCACAACTCACATAATGTTTCTGTCTTTTGCAAAATAAACACTTTTTGTGGTCTATAAGTATCGAATTTTTTTCATTTCAGTTATCAAAAACTGCTTTTGTTAAGTTTGAATAAATTTACTTCTTATAAATATTGTTTTCTGAAACAGTTTTTTTTTCTTTTTAAAATGTTTATATCCGTGCGCATTTCATAGAGTTGTGTAGCCCCAATTGGTGTCTTTCAAAAACCATATTTTTAATAAGAAAAAAATCAGAACAATTTTTGTTAAATTAAGAATTGTATTTCGTTCGTATATGATACAAATAAAAATAAAAACAAAAAATAAACATTTATTTCACATCAACAAATGCGTTAATTCTACTTCTTATACAATTTTATTATTATTATAATTTTTCAAAATTCTCTCTTAATTCGCTAAATGAATTAATTAATTTTTAATAGAAAAAAAAATAAAGATTCTCTCTTCTTAATTCCTATATAATAATACGTTTGCGGTAAATAGTTGCCAAACATTTTATAACAATAATAATTAAATTATTATTTATTAATTAAGTAACTCATAATTTATAATTTATCACAAAAAGAAACTAAAAAATAAATAAACTATTATAATAAAATTTATATAAAAAAAATTCTCTCTTTTTTCAGAAGAAAACAGAAAAATGTCAACTCTATCTGCAAGTGCTCACATCTCTTCGCTGCTGACACACACTACAAGTCACCTCGCAACACCACTTAAAAACGCATTTACAATTGACATTTTCCTTGACTATTCGGTGGTCATAGCCCCGACTGCAGCACAGCAAATCACATCCGTCAACGCCTTGGGAAGTGGCATTACACTCCCTTCCATGGGTGCCTATGGAGCCGGTTTTTGTGTTGATCTCGCAAAAGTCCGGCGACTCATCTGCGTATACAATGTCATATTTACTTGGCATTTTTATGGTTTCGCTTTCGGGCATGAAACTATTGCCATCGTTTCTTGCCACAACCTTAAAGGCTCCATCGAATCGCTCTTTGAGGCGAGCCCCAACTTCCCGCAGAGTCGGCATCTTCAGCCAACAAGTCTTGACCGTGCATGAGCCGGATAGACCGTGACATTTACACTCTAGTCGCATGAAATCGCGGATTGCCTAAATTCAAATTTAATATTTTTATAACTGGTGTGGTAAGGTTTAGCTGAATCTTACCAATCGTCCCGCATTGTTGTTGTGGAGTTTAACTAGATTCCCCAAGTCACTGCGTTTCCGGTACTTGGCATCGAGAAATGCTCTCGCTTGGCCGAGGCCGAAGTTCACGTTATCACCACATCCGCCCCATTCCCAGTCGCCATCGGGAAGAGGGATGTTTTTGAATATTCTCCTCTTTTGTTTGGCCAGAAGGGGATGATTTTTCTTTTGGGACTGGTCTTGATTCTCCGTTTCGAAGGTGCTGCCTCCCATCGACCAGAGGAGGTCCTTACGCGGGTGACTTTTCTCACACGAACACTGCACCAGATGCCCCATTGTGCAGGCTTTTGTCATGGCAAATGTCACCCCCGCCGATGTTACCGCATTTATGAAGCCCGTTTCTCTGGTATCTGCAAGAAGAATTCAAGAACTCAATAAAATCCAAGAATAATAAGAATTTAAATAAATTTAGAAAAATATGAGATACTTTATATCTTATCAACGTTCACTAAGATATTTTATCGAATAACATTGTGACTATAACTCAATCACCACATTTCCTAGTCATTCAACTTCCGCATGTTAATTTTTTTTTGTTAGTTCTTGAACAGCCCATTTTGCAAACTAGACAAATACATCATTAAATATTTCCAAAGTTATTAACGGGCTATTGTTAAAATTAACAATAAAAAAAAAACTCTGTCGCAAAGTGTAGACTCATGTCAAATGAAGGAAGAAAGTGTTTACCTCCACGTAACTCCAGAAGGAGGTATAGACGCTGCGTTGACATACTGCCCCGTCATTCATATACCACGTCACGTACCACCTTTACGTCTTACAGTTTGAGTGCGTGACGTTATTGTTATTTGTGTTATTTTACCTTTTCATGAGAAACAAATAGACACTAACAATTAGCGGTGATTAGTGAGTTTCAAATTCGGTAAACGCTTCGACGACGACGTCTTATAGATACATTTGACAACAAAAAAAAGTATCTCGGTGTTTGATTGTCACAAATAGTAAATACCCCCGCCACTACAACTGATGTGGCTGGGTGTTAAAAGGCCCTTTTCAGTAGTTCAGAATAGAGGTCTTAATTATTTGAATAAATAAATGTCGGGTGACTGGACCGAGGAAGCTTACTGTTCAGGAATTTATATCTTGGGTCAAATAAAGTGAATAGAATGAGAAATTTTTATTTTTAAATATGTAAAAATTTTTAAACTTCAACTAATGTTTGGCTGACGAATTTACGAACAAAGACCTCAAAAAACCCAGTTTGAGTGTTTTTTTAAAAGGTATGCAACCTAGGAAAAACCTCTGCCATCTTTAAAAAGCTGTGTGAAGCCAGAATTGGGGTTGTTAATCCATGTTTCTTTATCCATGCTTAGTCCAAGCATTAAAATAGCTTGCCAACCCTCAAATACAAAATATGCAGCAATTTTTTGTATACCAAACATCAAAATTATAAAAAAGTGAAAACTTATGTGTGTGACACAGGCTCATGACTTTTTTGATTATGTGATGGGTGGGCCAATAGTCCAGGAAAAATAGTCAAAAAAATGCCAAAGAAAGGAAAAAATTAGATCCTGGCTGAAAATTGGCACGATCATTGGTTATTGGGCTATTAAATAAAATGAGAGAGTTCCTCACCGATCCGATGACCGCTACGTAAGTTATTCAAGGTCAAAGGTCACGAAAATGGTTTTTTTTTCAAATTTATTCAAAAACGGTTTGTTTTAGAAAAAAATTTGTTCCACAAATATGTTGCTAAGGCAATTTCCAACAAAAATGGTTGCTGGAGTTTTATCCGTAGCATTTACTGCTAAAAAGTTATAGCACTTTAAAGAATCATAAGTATCGCCATATTTCGCATTTTCTCCCACATTACTGATAATTACTTAAAACAAGTTTATTTTAGAGAAAAATTTTGTAGGACAGATGAGGAAATTTTCAAAAAAAACGGGTTTAGAATTTTGTTCGAAGCAAGTACCGTTAAAAAGTTATAGCAATTTACTGAATACACAGACCATAAAATTAATTGGATTTTAATTTTTGAGGCCAAATATTTGTAACCAATCAGAGAATTTGGTGAGAAAATTTAACCCAAAACCGGTTTTTTTTTGGTAATCATAAAGTTTAAAGCTACCATTGGTAATGCACGCACGTGCGTTCTTTTTGGCATTATTTAAAACTTTATTCGGAAATATAAAAAAAAAAAAACAAGTAAAATGGATGAAAATTGTTTTATTTGCAGTGATTCGTTGTCTGAAGGTGAAATTTAAACGGTTGACCATGGAATTATGTATAACGTTAATTGAATCGAGTATTGAAAGAGGTGATAATAAAGTAGATTTTTTGAAAGACAGAACTTCTGTCAGTTTGGCGTCAGTGTCGTAAAAACTACACCCGAAAATGCAGCATAATTGCTTTTAAGAGACAAAGAGAGGCCTGCACCAGCGCATCTCTAAGTCCACCACGTGCTAAAACTCGGTCAAGTGATGTGTATTTTTCATTTGAAAGTATGTGTGATTATTTTGTGGCGATGAAGCTTCTGATGAAAGTGAAAAAAAAAGAAAAAAGAAGTTCGTCGCACTATTAATCATGTTTCGACATCCTCATTTCGAAAGACCATTTTGACATACGCTAAGAAGCGTGGTGACGATTTGGCAACGAATGCTTATGCTCGTTTAGCTAATTGAATGACTTGATTGCAGTTAAAGCCAGGTATCACAAAAATTGTTGCAATTCTTTCAAAAAACTCGATGCTTCAGAAAATAAGGTAAGGTAAGGAATTGAAAGCGTCATTAGTTGTACTATTTCATGTGATGAAATAGAGAACGGCGATGAACACTTTCAGCATTTTATTGGTAAATTAAACGAAAATGATTTCAATCGCAAAGGAATTCATCAGAGCTGAAAAGATGGGAGACAGGAACAGTCATTTAAATAGCATAAAACAAATGATACCATACTTTCACGCTGCTGGACATCATAATTATGCTAAATCAGCACACTTACATATATCTCCAGGATATGTTACAACTTGATAAATCAACAGAGAAAAATCTTGAAAAGAGCTTCCAGAATGGTTTGTTTACGATAAGACGTTCTGACAAATATTGTTGTAGCACCTGGACTGATATGATAATAGAGCAATCACTAATGAAGTCCATGAAAACAGATGGAGGAATATCTAGGGGGAGAAGTACTCAAGAAAGCGTGCTGACCAAATGGGTGTACGGAAAAGTTGGAAGATATTTGCAATGTAAAACTGGATACGTCCGATCAACATCTGGATGCGAGAGATTCACGTGTGCAAAGAGATAATAATGATGCTCTAAAACTTCTACGATAGAATGGTTTTCATGTCATGACCCTTTCCCTAAACTTTCTCACATAATGTCTATATCGAATGGAATCATCGGCGATGAAAGTATCAACTGTTACAGAGCTTATGAAATTGGTCTTATTTCTATGGAGAGTATGAAAAACCTAACATTTGCTAATATTAAATTGAAAAGAGCAAACAGTCAACAGTTCGATAAAAGTGCATGGTGAAAAAGTTGCAATTGATCCTCTGTTACTTTTTCAACGAATAAGTATAACTAAACAATTTGAAGACCAACTGCAGACATTTTTAACATACGAGTTGGCTCCTTATCCATTGTCACTTTTTAATGAGGTTGGTATGCGAAAAAATAAAAAATCTTCCCTTTATGAATTGTTAGAGCCAGTTGAAGATAACATATTGATTATAATAATGTTACATACACCATCGATGGAGGATTTTTACTGCATCGTGTTTTATGGAATCGAGAGAACTCATTTCATGAAATTTTTGATAGTTACATTAACTATGCACAAAAGCATTTTGACAAAAATGTCACCATTGTTTTCGATGGTTATAAAGATCAAGGTAACAATATAAAAGCTTCAGAGCAGCGTCGTCGGTGTGCTTCAGATCTAGGGTTGCCAGATTTTTCTTACACCTCGGCGGGACAAGTGGCTAAAATAATGAAAAAAAACCGGGATTTCAACATATTGCCCGGGACAAAATAAAAAATCATAATACCTATGCATATAGATCAAACTAAATAAATTCTTTTATTAATTACTAATTAAATGACGGTTTTGTCATTTGTCATTTGCAAATATTTTTCTTTTGTCAATTTTAATGACAGATGTCAGCTTGCAAAAATACATTCTTCGTTGAGTTAGGTTTGTTTGATTGAAATTTTAAAAGTTATTTCTTAAGGTTAAATCACAATACAGATATTGTTCCTTATCAATAGGTGCGTTTTATTATTCACAAATCTATCTGGATCCGGATCTGGATTAAGTTTTAACATGTATTACAAAAACAATTTGGGATCCTGTTTTCTATCGGGATCTATTTCAAAGATCCAAAAATTAGTTTTTACACTGACGAGTAGATGGCTTTTCATGGTAAGGTAGTGTAAGGTATAGTGTAAAGAAAAAGGACAGGACATAATTTAAAATTTCCAAACCCAAGGATAAAAAGAGACGGGCTTATAACACTGCTGTCAGTAAGATCCGCATCGTTTTATTTTCAAGGGAAGATTCCCATCCGGATCCAGATAGATTTGTGGATAATAAAACGCACCTAATGAAAGATATTATTTTGATATATTAAGGCATTATTTTGTGAGATTGAGTCACAACCCGGGAAAAAAGCTGCCCCGGCGGGACAGATGAATTTATGTCTGAAATCCGGGACGTCCCGGGTAAACCGGGACGTCTGGCAACGCTATTCAGATCCGACATTTTGTTCGATGTATCAATGAAGGTCTCAACTTCCCAGCAACAATTTCTTCCTAATGCAAACAACAAAAGTCGACTCATTGCTATGCTTTCTGAGAAGTTTAAGGCTGTAAACATCCTAGTGAGGCAAGCCAAAAATGATGCTGATGTTTTGATAATCGAAACAGCCATAGAGAAAGCTGAGAAACACACGAGTATTGTTGTAGGAGAGGATGTCGACCTACTAGCAATACTAATAGCAAGCGCTCCTCCAGACAAAAAGATCTATTTTCGGAAAATGGAAAATAAATTATACTGTAGTCACAGTTTAGCCGCTTACCCAAAATGTCAAGCCCACATCTTATTTTTGCACGCATTTACTGGTTGTGATTCAACTTCTACCCTCTACAACAAAGGCAAATTAAAAATGTTCAAGCTTTACGAAAAGAGTGACGATCTGATAAAATATGCCGAAGTGTTTGCCAGAGCCGATTGTCCTCCAAATATTATTTTTGAATATGGTATACCGTATACGTCTACTTCTAGCATCGTACAAAGAACATTCGACAGAAGATAATATCGATGCATTAAGATATTAAACATTTGTCCGACTGACTAGGCTCAAGGCTGTACAATTATCTTCCCTTCCTCCAACATCTGCTGCTGCTCAACAACACCTTTTTAGAGTGTTCTATCAAGTTCAAGCTTGGTTGGGAAGAAATAATATTAATCCGGAAAGTTGGGGATGGGCATTAGGAAATAATGTTTTGCAGCCTATAACTACTCTGCTTCAATCAGCACCGGATGAACTTCTTACAATAATATTTTGTAACTGTAGTAAAGGTTGCGGTTCTAATTGTGGTTGTCCAAAAGCGGGATTAAGTTGTTCTTTAGTTTGTGATCAATGTCATGGAAAGTCATGTACAAACTCAGTTCAAATTGATCCATATGCTGAGGACGCTAACGACGAATCATTACTTAACATGCCTTTGCCAGATGTTAATTAATAATTTTAACAACATTTTGTTTGCTTAGCACAGTGGAATAGGCCTACGGGGGATATACCACATAAAAAAAACGCGCTTAGCACTTGACCTCTGAGGTGGTGTGGAAGAATGTGCAAAATAGGGCTACTTTTTGCGATACTTACGATTCTATAAATTGCTATAACTTTTTAACGGTACTTGCTACGAACAAAATTCTAAAACCGTTTTTGTGAAAATTTCCTCATCTACAAGTTTGTGCTACAAAATTTTTCTCTAAAACAAACTGGTTTTAAGTAATTATCAGTAATGTTGGAGAAAATGCGAAATAGGGCGATACTTACGATTTTTTAAAGTGCTATAACTTTTTAACGGTAAATGCTACGGACAAAACTTCTTCAACCATTTTTGTTGAAAATTACCTCAGCAACATGTTTGTAGAACAATTTTTCCTCTAAAACAAACTTTTTTGGGTAAATTTAAAAAAACCCATTTTCGTGACCTTTGACATGGAATAACTTACGTAGCGGTCATCGGATCAGTGAGGAACTCTCTCATTTTATTAAGAGCCCCATTACCAATGATCGTGCCAATTTTCAGCCAGGATCTAATTTTTTCCTTGCAAAAAGCTATTTTTCCATCTAAAGCATTGCTTAGATTATTTCATCTTTCCCAACGTTTCGTCGATTTTCGCGACTTTTTCAAGGGTTTAATTTATAAATGTTTTTTGATTATTTTTAAATAAATGAATAAATGATAGTTTATTTAGTATTGTTTTCTATGTTAATTTACTAAAATGTGTGTTACTAATTCATTTATTTAAAAATAATCAAAAAACATTTATGATTTAAACCCTTGAAAAAGTCGCGAAAAACGACGAAACGTTGGGAAAGATGAAATAATTAGTTTTTATTTGCATCTAAAACAATTTGACCAAAAAAGCCCACTTTAACATCATAATTAAAGAATATATTTTTTGCAGCTTCTGCAGACATCCTAAGAATCAACTTCAAACCGCGTTGCTTGGTTGTCTATTAAACAGTGTTCTGTTACCTATTACAGATCTTATGTGTGATCTGCTTAGAATATTAAACTCTTGGAGTGCTTTAGATCCAGCACTGTCTAAATCCGTTTAGTGGCCAACCAGATTTTTTTGTCACCTAACGGTTTGTTCTCTGTATAGCTTCTTGCTTTAATCAAGGTATCTTTGCTCCCTGTCTGGGCAACCAATAGAAGTGAGTGTTCAAATGCTGCGCCATCTATATCAGAGACGATTGAAAAAGACAAAATCAAGAGATTTACTAGTTGCATGGCTGTCAAAAAAGATGCGGATATCTTTATTTGATATAATTTTTTTTAAAGCTACATAAGTCAGGACTACTTTAATCGTCAAAAGTTTAGCCTAGAACACGTTACATGATTTGGAAGACGGAAAGAAAAAGTCTGTCTGAGTATTCACCTCCAACAACCCCGTAATTAGTTTTTGGCGGATGTAAAAATAGAATGAATTATCTTCCAGGAATGCAATGTCCTTCCAGATTTCTCTAGAAGGGAAGAAATGGTTACCTGAAAGTTTCTATCAGATTTAATATGAGGGATGGTGTAATGCATGCTACTTGGAAGTGAAACGAATGAATTCAAAATAATGGAACAGAATGTCCAGCGTAGCGAAAGGAGTCGTGTGAATTGATCCTCACATGCGCAGACAAGCTGACCATTGGACATTGTTTGTAAATAGCCTCCTGCATATCAAGGAAAGTATCTAACCATACTCTTTATGATGGATGGAGTATTTGATGGTTCTAACCAATTTAAGAAAAGCTGTTCGCTTTTTCCCTTTCAATGCTTGTTCTCAAATCAATATCAATCAGTCGCCCATAAGTTTTGAGAAGGAATGATGGAAAACCAATAGGATTGAGATCTTTCGGTTCTACATGGGAACATTTGGCCGCTTTGGGTATAAATAAAACTCTAACTTCTCTCCATAGCAAAGGAATATACACCAAATTTAGATAGCTATGAAAGAGCATCTCAAGGATTGGCAGAATAATATCACTAGACTTTTCGAGTTCGGCTGGTATTATGCCGTTTGGTCCTGCTGATTTGTATGGTTTGAAGCTTTTGATTACCAAGTGCAGATTTATCCTTGTGGATATGTTAGTATATAACGCACTTTTGATAGTGTTATTAACAGTTTGAGAGCTTCCCAGAAAATGGGTGTCTAGAATCAGGTTACGCGATTCTCCCCAAGAATTGGTCCATGATTCATCAGCATTTTTCAAGCAGCTAGACATCACTGTATTATCCGAGAGGATTTTTTTTAAATCTATGTATATACTTCGAAGGTTTCTTCTATGTTATCACATGCTCGATTAAATAGCTTTCCGCAGCCTCTTCTAATCGGCTCGAGCTCTGAGTTCTAGTTTTGATGTACAAAAATCAAACACACATCAGAATACAGCTTTGTCTCTTTTGCCGTTATTACTGTTAAAATCACTTTGTCTCTTTTACCGTTATTACTGTTAAAATCTCGATCCAGACTTCTTTATGAATGCAACTAAACTATCTCAATTTGAAATGAAATCATTCCACTGTCGTCTAATTGCCTAGGGACGAATCTCTTCATTAATCCGGCCCTGAAAGACCCTAAGAATTTAATGAAAACTCAATTCCCTTAAACTACACATAAGTAAAGACTCTATGGAGAATCGTTTTGGAAGAAATGTACAAATGCGTCAGCTGATGACGCACATAAACCCCATTCAATTTCGCAATAAATTTCAAATAAGTTAACTAAGTTGGACACTTAAATTGATACTCTGGACACTTTAATGCGAATCAAAGTGGTATCCCTTAGCTTTGAGATGACAATGCGATAAAGTTAATTCGCCTCATATCGTGCGACTATGTTCTGATGCGCGGCGGCAACGTATGGGTTAGGTACATACCGACAATTTATTACATGACTTAATGAGAGATCGTCGCTTTTGGTCGAACCTCTGGAGCTTGTTATAACTACCTGGCTAACATCGGAAGTGAAAATAATGCGCATTTCAAAGCAACTCTAAGGTGATTAGTTTCGAGGTCAAGCAGTATGTGTGTCCAGCGCAGATCAGGACTCCGATGTGCAATGGTATCCCCTCGAGAATCCTTCCTTCGATATTGGTTAGGGAGCATCTTTCCCGATGTACCAGCCTGTGCTGCGCAGCATTGCGTTCTGATTCTGAATGGAATTTATTTCGCCGACCTCGCTTTAGTTTCCGAAGGCTGAGCTACACACATATTTTATTCCACATTCGCCGCCAGCCTCGCTGACAGACAGATAGACACAGCCTGACAGACAGTTCCACTTGTTGTCAACACACAGACACCGATGGACTAAAGCGTGATCTCATAAATATACACGAGTCCTATAAGTTGCCCCGCAAGCCGCTACCAGCAACCTGTGCAACATCACAGGCTTGAGAGTTGAGTCTTTTTTATTTTTGTATCTTGTGTATAGTGGCCCATATTGTAAGCTGCACGGGCACGGGTAGGATTCCAGATGCGCGGGCAGGATGTGAGCTGCAAACTGCGCGTTTAAAGCTATGTGCACATGTCACCTGAGTTGCGTTTGAAAAGTAGCTGCGCGTCAACAGCAGAGACAACACCGACATGGAACGACATGTTCCATGAGCGATGAAATTATCATAACAAAAAATCTCATTAATTTAATTGGAAAATTGTTTTCACAAATCACATAGGTAGTCGTATACTGCAGCGAAATAGTACAGTACGGACAGACTGTACCGATATATTATTACATGTACGGTGTGCTGGTGAAGCGACTTTCGTTGTTCGGTTCGGGCTTTAAGCACAATTGTACCTACAAACGCTACGCATAATGCTATGCAGTGCGATGCGCATGCGCACTCTTGTGTTTTGTTTGCGGTCGGTGCAACAACGAGCAGCGAGCCAACCAGCACCTTTGGGCTTAACAGAGGCTTCAGACTTACCTTTCATTAAAATTTTTCTCATGCTTTTGCGCAGAGATGTGCAGTTCCATCGTCGATTCTTGAATTGAAATTCACATTCTCGGAAGCCCAGATTAATGCCATTGATGATCTCTTTCAGAAGTACAGAATCATGCCGACATATTTCTGCCAATTTACCGCGGACGCGTCGTGTCTTCTTGCACATTAAATTTGGATCAAGTAGTATGTTGGAACCCTCGGCCCTGCAAGTAAAATTATAAAATTGAATCGGAAATTAATGTTGTTTAAAAATATGCATGCATTTTATGCAGGCTTATTCTAGTTTAATTTTAATCTTTTAGGCAGTCAGAGAAGAGAAAAAGGCAGGTTTTTTTTTTAAAACGATGGTGGGAGGGTGGTTCGGGTGCCCGGAGGCACTGATACTGATACCAAATCACCATGGCAAGTGACGCGGTTGAGCGTTAGATATGACATTGGGGGCGTTGCGCCCGTCTTAACTAGACGTGGTTTTCCTTCGCAGTCGATTTTTCAACGTATATGATAGTCATATTTGAGAAGAACAGTTCGATTATCCATATGCCCATATTCTTACGTCAAAGAAACGCAAGACGGAGCGAGAACATCGACGCGTTCCTTAAAAGTGTTCGGGAGAACCCAGGCAGTCCATGTACACAAGAGCTCAGCCTTTCGCAGACTTCAACTTGGAGAATTAAGCTTCGGAACTTGAGCCTACAAATGAGCCAGGAGTAAAATGTTCATGGCCATAGAAATCGCCGTTTGATCGCTAAAGGGGTTTCGGAGCGTTTGGAAGAGAGCCCCAATTTTGGCCGAAAAATCACATTTTGGAAACGAGACGCATATTTGAACGAATGACTGGTCTGTGTTAAAAAGCAAATTAGCCATATATGGAACCACAGCAACCCACACGAAGTTCACCAGGTGACAAGGCGTCCCCAAAAAGTTAGTGTTTGGTTTGGATTTTTGCCGGCGTCATTTGTCTGTACTTTTTCGAAAACGACATTATTGACGCCGACACCGTTAATGGGGCGAGAACCATGATAACCAATTTCTTATGACCCTTATGAGGATATGGTTATCTCTTGCAAAGGTAACAAAGCCATCAAGGTCATGAGTTCAAATCGCTTAGACTTTTTCTTGTGGTGAATCCTAAGGTCTATGCGAATAAACCACCATCGATCGATGGGGACTGGTAAGTGGAAAGCTGAGTTAAATGTTTAACACACCCATATTTGAAGTCAGGGGCCAAATTACCGCTTCAGTGACCGAGTGAGTGAGTCTCACCAATGATCGAATGAAAATGTCAAATTAGTGTAATCCATTGCTCGATTACGTAAGCGGTAATGCCAAACTCACATAATTCAGTCACGTTTTAACCGAAAAACTGATGCGGTAATTTGGCTTCAGGTTTTTGAGGTACGGGCGGGTCAATAAGTCCGTGACTTTTGGAATAAAACACAGATTTTTTGATAAAAAAATAATTTTATTTTTCAACGTAGTCTCCCTTGAGCTCTATACACTTTGTCCAACGCTTCTCCAGTTTTTTTATTACTTCCAAAAAAAATGATTTGTCGAGGTCCTCAAAATAGGCCTTTGTTTGCGAGATGACTTCATCATTGGAGTCAAATCTTTTTCCACCAAGCCATTTCTTCAGGTTTGGGAACAAGAAGTAGTCGCTCGGAGCCAAATCTGGAGAATAGGGTGGATGAGGGAGCAATTCATAGCCCAATTCATGGATTTTTGCCATGGCAACTGCACATGTGTGCACCCTTGCATTGTCTTGGTGGAAAAGAACATTTTTCTTCGCCAAATGAGGTCGGTTTTTTTTTCAAATCGTCATTGAATCGGTCCAATAAGTTGGCATAATATTCCCATTGATTGTTCTTCCCTTTTCAAGGTAGTCAATGTGGATTATCCCGCGTGCATCCCAAAAAACAGTCGCCATAACTTTATTGGCTGACAAACCCATCCTGGCCTTCTTTGGCGCCGATTCACCCTTAGAAACCCACTGTTTTGACTGTTGTTTGGTCTCTGGTGTTTTGTGATGGATCCATGTTTCGTCCACGGTTACAAAACGGCGCAAAAACTCCTCCATATTGCGATTAAGCAACGCCAAACCTTCCTGTGAAGTTGTTACACGATTGCGTT
Source organism: Philhelius festivus (assembly GCA_963931855.1). Lineage (NCBI taxonomy): Eukaryota > Metazoa > Arthropoda > Insecta > Diptera > Syrphidae > Philhelius > Philhelius festivus. The sequence goes on from OZ007554.1 coordinate 56,978,314, forward strand.
TGTGGTCGACTGTGAGCAAACGCGGCACCCATCTTGCGGAAAGCTTTCTCATGCCCAGTGATCATTCAAAATTGAAACCACTGAGCCATGCGGGATCCCTACGGCTTCCACAATCTCTCGCACTTTCAATCTTCGGTCGGCCAACACCATATCGTGAATTTTTTCGATTGTTTCGGGTGTAGAGACCTCAACTGGGCGTCCAGGACGTTCGGCATCTTCAGTGCTTGTACGGCCACAACGAAATTCAATAAACCACTTTTTTACCATTGAAATCGATGGTGCAGAGTCTCCATAGTATTTATCAAGCTTAGCCTTGGTCTCGGTAATGGTTTTTTTCGCAAGAAATAATGCTTAATAAGCACACGAAATTCACTTTTTTCCATTTTCTTCTCAAATTAGTGAGTAGTCTGATAAAAATAGCTGTCAAACACAAACTAACTGACGCAGCAAGTTGATAGGAGTCAACTGACAGATGCCTGTTGACAGGAGCAGTGTTGCTGTTTCAGTAAAGAGGTCAGAAATTCAAAAAGTCACGGACTTATTGACCCGCCCTTATCATACACATTTGCTCAAAAGTTTGTTGTCTTTTTTCCTTCCAGTAAAGGCTTCAACTATTCCTTTAAAATCTAAGTTTAAATCTTTCCAATACATTTGTTAATTTCCTAAGTGATCTTTTGTTGAAATTTATGTGTTTGGCATGTTTTTTTATAATTTGCCACTGCAGGGATTTTGACTACGCTTAAAATGTTGAGCACAGTCCGAGCTTTTAAGAAAGTAGAACAGGATTTAAAAGGAAATGCACATTGTTTTTGAATGCCTGAGTATCATAATGAGAGGGAAACATAGAGTCGGATACATTCGTGTAGTGCGGCTAACGAAAGAATCTCTGAAATCAACAGCACATCCGATGTTGAGCTTGAGAGTAAACTGATTCCCTGAAGCGCGAGTATAACGGTTGAATCGGTTAAGGGGAAGAATGCTGGAACAATTTTTATAAAAATAACGGGAATATAATGAAATGTGCTTCTATTATAGTTCTATTCCCTATCTTTTTAAAGCTCTTTATTGGATTCTATCCAAGAGACTCAAGTGGGTTATTGGAGCACCTGCCCAAATATGGGAAATATACTTGCGCTTTGGAAGACTATACGCCTTATAGATTACAGCCAAATAAGAAGGGGTGACAAATTTCTAAGCTCTTTTAGCAGCGTTTTTGGCGACGTCGTCATTCGACACAAGGTGGTCTCTGATACACATACCGAGAACTGAAAGCTGTTCTGTTTTCTCAAGTGCAAGTGCCGCTCCTGGATACCGGCATAAAGTATGGGATCTGCTCTAACGACAGGAGAAAGCATTGAGTTTTTGAAGCATTAAATTCTTCGCGGTTTTTTGTTCCCCATTTGACAATGCTATCGAGATCAGAATTTAATAAGCTTATCATACCCTGGCGTTCAAAATCCACATATGAAGAACAAGAACGTGCAACTGGAATGGAGACTAATATGAGCTAATAAGCTGAAAGTACTATCATCAGCAAGACAAATTACTGGATTAGAAGTTTCAGATATAAGATCATTGATGAATATGAGAAAGAGAGTCGGAGACAAAACGGAACCGAGTGGCCGGTCAGAATTTATTTTATGAACTTCAGACTTAAAGCCATCTAAACCAACTAGTATTGAGCGGTTCGAAGGGTAGTTTCTAGTCCAGAAGAGAATTATCAATACCAAATGCATGCGTTTTTGATAAGAGAGCTTGATGCCAAAATCTATCAAATGCTTTTGAAAACGATGGTACAACTGTTGGACGAGACAAACCAGCAGGTCACCAGTGGACCTATTGCTACGAAATCTCTACTGCCGGTCTTTGAAAAACTTTCATTCTGCAAGATATTTCTTGAGATGATAATTTTAATTTATCAGTGATGTAAGTGCAATTGGACGGTAGTTAGAAGGGGACAGGCTGGACAAATGCTGCTTTCTATCCTCTAGGAAAGAGACCAAGGGCCAAATTAAAGCATCAGTTTTCGAGTAATAAATTACTGAATTATGTGAGTTTGGCATTAACGCTTACGTCATCGAGAAATCAAGTACCATAATTTGACATTCTCTCTTCAGTAATCGAACAGAACTTTATTCGTTGGATGAACAGCCCACTGATAGTGTGTATAAGTACTTGATTTGAAATGTGAATTCTGGAGTAAAACGTAAGAATTATTGTATTTATTGTTTTTTTTCTTATTTTGTTTTTTACCAAATTTATCTTTTTTTAAACAAAATTAATCAACAACATAAAAATTTAATGGCGGAACTCATGTCAAACCACAACGAAAAAACTTTGTTTATACCAAAGAATGAAATTTGGTTGTCCTAAAATAAATGAAATAAATACAAATTCTATCTGAAAACCAAAAAGACTCGATAAAAACCAATAGAAACTCGATGTAGTAGAATATAATTACTACAATTTTAAATAAATGTACGATACGTTAAACTACGAATGCCATCTGGTAACGTCGAATTGACAGCAAACTGTGCTGCAAGTCAATTGGCTCACGTAAAGAATGTCATTGAGCGTTGACTAGCCTTGGAACCGAAGACGAAGTATAGTATTGCGTGCATTTTTTACAAATGACCAAAACTGTTTACTACTTTTGCGACATTGTAGTATTTTTTTCCGTAATTTTTGATCATGCAAAGATTAGATTCTTTAAATTTGATTGTTACAGGTCTTTCTAGCTTGTTTGAATTTATTCCGGTTTTCCTTAGTAGGGTTGGATTTATAACATCGGAAACTTACTTGTTTGACCCTAATAACCTATTTACCAGCTATAATCAAAACATGATTTCTTTTTCGGTTTGATAGATTTTTCCCTATTCGAGATAAAGTTTCTCATTCCGAAAAGAATTAAATTTGTAATCATATATGCATTGGACTCCACTTTACCATCGAGGAAGCATAGTGAAAAGTTAAAGTTCCTGAAGAAATCACTAAGACCGTTCCAGTTGGCTTCCTTGCCAAAAGGTTCGCTTAGGAATGTTTTCTCTAACTGGATTTTGCTTACACGAGAAATAAATAATACAATGTTTTGATATGCCTAGGGGCGGTAAGACACTAATTATCAGTGTCAGATGTGAGAAACAAGTCTACAGTTTTCGCGAATTGACCTGCAATGTGAGGAATCCGAGTTAATGATTTTAGTCAGTTTGTTTAACTCAGCAAAAATCTCGGCATACCTTACTTCGGGTGTTGTCTGGACCATAACAACGCAGGCACGAAGAATTGTGTACATTGAAATCGCCCCTTACAATGATTTTACTGTGCGGAAAATGGGAAACAATTCTCTGGATAGAGTCTAGAGTTCGGCAATTTAGTTCACTTGAGTGATCGATCAATTTAGTGCAAATCACGCTACTGAACTAGTTCGTTCATTGAATACAAAATCTTTTTAAAACGTAATTTTATATATAAGGATAATTAGTACGCCCCGGTCGTCCCACCATTCGAGAGGATCCATGTCTAGAAAGAGAAAACAAGGACAAATGATGGAAATTCCCTATAGATAGGAACTTATTTCATCCACAGAAAACATAAAAAAAGATATTAGCCGTGTTTTTTTCGCAAGTCCATATAGAATTGTAAAAAAAACGACATCGGGATTTAGGAGCTTTTTTTTTTCAAATAGCTGGAAGCACTGTGTACGCTATGGCATTTGTCAGCTGTATTGACGACTAGCATCAACCAGCATCCAAAAACGTCACTTTTGACTTCTCTGAACAAATTATCGATAACATATAAATAATATTATTTTGGCATCACAGTTTTTATCGCGTCTTATCTTAAGTCTCGAAAATTATCTGGTCTTAGCTAACTCTGTATAGATTTAAGAAGTTGTTGTATTTCATGTAAAGCGCTTAGTCGCGATGTCGTTTTTTTCTACAATTCTATATGAACTTGCGAAAAAAACACACCTATTATTGAGTTAGGTGAGTATGAGCAGTTCTGCGTTCTGCCATGTCATAAATGACTTCTGCTATCTCTGTCTGTAAAAAGGTTCACGCTCCACATAAATGTTATTAAATAGAAGAAAAATGTGAAATCGAAAAATATATTTTCTGGCTCTTCGAGAACTAAAAGAACTAGTGAACTAAGTATGTGAACTAAGTTCACTAGTTCACTTAAATGAACTAGTTCATTGAACTAGTTCGTTCGCGAACTACACAAGCCTAATAGAGTCATACAGTGCATCGAATTCGTTAAAAGTCGAGTTTGGTTTGTGACCCCATATATTGAAACCTATGATAATTCGATGTCGATCAAGCCCGTTAAGGGTATAGATGGGTTACAGCTAGCTTTAGCCTGAAATATCTGAGTGTATTTCTAAAGTATTGAAATTTCTATCGTCACATAATAGCCTGACTAGGGAGAGGTATATGCCTTATCAGGGGGTATTCCTTTCCTTTACCTCCACTTGAGCAATCATTCCCCGCACCAGGCCCGTAGGAGCATGTGGCTCCTTGCAACGTCTGGTACATGTGTTTGAAAAGTCAGTGTTTGGTGTATATGTTCGTTTGTTTAGTCGTTAATTAAGTCGAAGAGGCTGTTTCCAGACCAAAGAGGATTTTACCAATCTTAGGTTAAGGTGGCCCCATCAACCCACTGATGCTCGTGTTCATCGTAGGAGTGGCAACCGCAGGAGTATAGGCGAGGTGCCCATTTTCCGTTGGTGCTGTTCCCACCAGGAATACGTGCGTCGTTGTCGTTTTCGCTCGTACTACACTATCGTACTGTAGTTAAAGGCGGTTTTCAAAGATCAGGAATTCTCAAGCCATTTGGTATCATTAACGAATTTTAACATGATTTTGCTTGGAATGTCGGAGTGCTCCTCCAAGTCGCTGAAGAAGTGTCTTCCGAGATGTCTGTTTCTTAGATAATATATCGCAGAGCAGTGACACAGGTAGTGAGGAGTGTCCTCATGTATCTACTAGTCGCCGCATCCACTGCATAAGCCGTCCATACTGAGTTTCATCTTTTTCTTGTAGTAACCGAGTTGGTTGTGACCTTTGATGATGCTCTAGAGAAGAGAAAGAGACTTTTTATTCAGTTAGATGATAACATCGGTCTTTTGTTTACTGAAACTAGGCCATAATTTTCTGGTTGTAAGCCAGGAATCGAGAGAGTTCCATCTCTTGTTTGCTAAGGCTAGAATTTTACTCTTACCTTTTTAAGATTATAGGGTGGGACTTGAACTGTTATGTCTGCTTGATTAGGCTCAAGTGTTGATCCTATTCTTGCCAGCTCGTCAGCGCTTTCAGTTCCTGGGACACCACTGTGACCAGGAACCCAGCAGAGTCTAACGTTGTGCTGTGTACCATGAACCCTTAGCTCTTTGCGACAGCAAGTTACAAGCTTCGATTTGATTTCAATGGCAGAAATCGCTTTTATTGCCGCTTGGCTATCAATGAAAAAGGTGATATCAGCTTGTGGTATTGCCAGCAGTGAGACTAGTCTAGCAGCTTTCGTCACTGCCAGGATTGATTGATTTGCCAGTCCTCTCTGCTAGGAAAGGCGGTCTTGAACGGCTTGTAAAAGTCTAAGCGGGGTGTTATGTAGTCAGTACATACCCTATTTCCCGTGTATTTCTGTAGAATCTGCGCATGACCTATGGCACTATGTGGCCAGTTGCACGTTTGCCTAAGTCGGAGTGCACTATTGGCTGCCGATTCTTGTGTAAATAGATCTAGGGGTTTTAGATTTAGTATGGTTTTCAGACCCGCTGTCGGGGTATGTTCAGCATTATAAGGGTCTCAATAAATCCTTGAGAGCATTTGAATCTCCTGAGAATTCATAAAATCTTTACGTTCTTTTGAATTCATTTGGAATAGCAGTCTCGAAGTGAATTCAATGAATGCAATCTTTTAACTGAATTCAATGAATGACCTTTAAAGAAGGAAATGGAGTGAATTTGAAAGATGATTATAAATACTGAGTGTAAGTTGGGAGACTGAGTGAACTGTGGTTAAAGTTGGAACAGTTAGTGTTGCAATTAATCTTTAAAGCAGGCGAGTTATAGGTTCGTTGGATCCATTAGAGAATAGAAGTGACAAGGGTTTCTTAGAATACTGGAATTGTTGGAAGAGATAGAACTGTAGAGAGTTGTGCAGCCAAAAGATTCTGAAAGTAATCGATGAATGAAGAGAATATCTATTATTGCTCCTCGTTCTTAAAACGTATTCTAGATAATCAATAGAAGTCGGCCTCGATACGGAGGTGGAATAAGAAGAAGAAGGGAAACAAAAAATATAAAGAAAAAAATGTTGTTTATAGTTTTTGTTTTTGTTTTTGTGGACTTTATTGATCAAATCAAATTGAAAGTTGTTGCGACCTTTAGTCCAAATGCATTTCGCCCAGGTACGACAGTTAGGCTCATCAGTTAGATGCTGTCTTCTTAAATTAGCCGGACCACGGGCGTCATTTTCTAGGTGTCTGAATTCAACCAAATTCCCCTAGAAAAATATAATTTACATCGCATTCGTGCTGTAAATTTTATGTGTGTTGATAACCATCGACTAATATATTGCCTCTTAGAAGGGTACGACAGCATCTAACTGATGAGCCCAACTGTCGTAACTGGTCGTAACTGGGCGAAACGCATTTGTACTAAACGTCGCAAAAACTTTCAATTTGTTAGAATAAGAAGGTTATTCAAAGACAGACCACGAAGGGCGAAACGTAGAAAACGACATTAAATGTTATCGGATGATAATGGATAAGGTAGATTTTGAATGTGTTGTGTCGAAGAAATAGTATTGAAACACTTTGTATCGTTGGCATAGAGTGAGATATGGGAATATTTGATCACCATTTCAATATCGCTAATAGTAAGAATACAAAGGACAGGTCCTAAGTTGCTGCCTTGTGGGACCCCGGAGGTAGCTAATCATCAGAAAAGGTAGATTTGAATCGAACTTTGTAGTAACGGTTTTTCAGGTAAGAAGATAGGTTCAAGGCCAAGGGTGGACAGTTTAAATAGAATAAGCTTATGTGAGATTTTGTCAAAGGTTTTACTGAAATCGGTTGAGAAAAATTCGACGTCTTTCCGTTCTATAAGGCTGAGAAGGCAAAATGATACGAAACGAAGTTAGTTAGTCGTTGTGGACTTACCTTTGACAAAGTCGTCTTGTCTAAGGAAAACGAGAGACTTGATCATCCGGTTAGGACTTATATTAGGCAAACTCCCAGGGAACTCTGTTTCTAGTATATGTCACTAGGTTGAAGCTCTCTACGAGTCATTGCCATCTTATTAATTTATTTATTTCGATTAGTTGCAAGCCTAACAGGTAGCTGGTAATTGCAGGGGTTTTCAATTTTGTTCAAGTTTGTTTTAAACTTCGTAGCAGTAATGCTTAAATTGTTTCCAATAACACTGCACTTCAGGTTTCAGGAAAATAACTAGAGAATTTTTGTATGGATTACAATATCAACTGTATAGGCCTTTTGAAAAAGAACCATCCTTTGTTCTGTTTTATAAATATCTATACACTCAAGAATTTTGAAGCCATCGTGTATTTATATTTCAATTATAAAGAACAAACAATCACCACTTATTTAGAATTTAATTAATTTCATTGCATTTTATCGATTTTCGATATAAAAACTAATTCGATTAAGCTTTTCGATTAATTTCAACTAAATTCATTGAACTTCCCTCCTAAATGGTCGATCAAAAAGCGTTCGTGCACCCCGCAATCATCAGAACTAATTAAGATACATTTATGAATTTCTATTGCCAGCGATTTATCTGAATCTTCTTCGAATTAAAAATGTTCTTTGGTAATAATAAGCACACCTGCTGTTTTGAAGGCCGCTCTAGCGCCCCGTTTGTCCATCGATCCAAGGGAATAGGAGTGAACTACATTGTTTTGCGTATACTAAGCATAGCAACAAAAGGTCTAATTATATCACAACTTACCTTTATCATCGTAACTACACAATGTATCCAAAAGATACAAACATAATCTTCTTTAGATATCCTGTTCCTAAGCACACACATCTATTTCATATTAAAGCACGCATTTTATTTCATATTTAATTGCTGTGGCAATAAAAACACACGTCTGCAGCATATTCCATGAATTTCCCTACTTCCTTGCCCCATACTCCAGAATCCGGGGCAATTGATAAAATTACAAATTGACTCCACACTACACAGCCTCTTGAAGAAGATGCGCGGGCATCTGGAGCAACATAGGATAGAGCAGCATGGTGGCGCGGCAGGAAGCAAGTGACTTAGTTATTTTGGCACCTTCAAGCCGGTACGGGTTTTTTGTTTACCAAATCAATCAACTCAGATGGGTTTTTTTTTATTTCGATTTTCGTGGAGGTGTATCTAGCTATACAATATTCTAGACCACTTACTTAAGATGTTGAGGTTTAGATACTTTTAATGATGTTATGCAGTCAAATTTTGTTTGCAACCATCATGGATGTTTTTTTTTTTTTATTTTCAAACAATGTCTGACGTAGTCGTCGCCGTTTTATTATCTTTTGATTGGGGTTAAATTTGTCGAAACAAAAAAAAAACATATTTGTTACCAAATTTTGTTTTGTTTTGATCATAAAATTAGAAATTAAAAAATATTTAGACATAGTGCAGAGCGGTTTCTAGGTAAGATCATAATCTTATAGATTTATAGCTTCGCCAGACTTAGACTAAACTCTGGAATTATATAGTCTAGACCCGTTGGTTCAAGTCCTAAGTAGTAATAAAATTATTCGTTTTATTATATTTCAATCGGAGTTGATTTCTCAAGACTTTGTCTAGTCACCCATAAGATAATGGGCGAACGAGAAACTGCTGATCTTGTTTGGAAAAGCATACTCGTATCTAATCATCGGGAACAATTTTCTTAATGCTTTAGCTCCGATAAACATGGGACTTCATCCGTTTTTAACTTCATATCCGATCGTTAAAATGCTAGTTGTATTGCTTATTGATTGGCGCATGAAAACCATTGAGATACAAATACCGGGAAAATGCAGGAAGCGCATTTAATGTAAGGAGATGTTTTGGTTTCTAGAACTGCATATGAACAATTAGCATTAGCCATGTTTCTGGATAAGAAACAGTGACATTATCTAACGGAATAGTTTGTAGAAGAATAAACTGGTATTAAATATTGCTTGATAATGAACTGTGACGCGGGGAAGCAAGTGTTGCTTGGTTATTATTTCCTTGAACACTTAATTCACTCGGAACACATGTGGGTAGGTTCATATTTAATAAATATCCCAATTTATGGAAGGCTTGGCTTGGGTGAATCCATGAAGATTGGAGTGTAGTAGGATGTCATTATTAATTAACCTACAACGAAAAAAGTGCTCCCACCAAAGTACTTTGGAAAAGACGCCACCACACCGGAAGGATTCTCTGTATAACTTTACTCAGAGCTGATGCCAGTTAAGTCTTTTCAGGGCTTGTAAGTTGATCTGAAGAAGCAAGGATAACGGATGAACAATTTTATTATCCGATTGGAACTCTTCCATACTCTAAGTGGATTTGTGACTTCGGAACATCTAACCTGCTGTCCTAGAATTAAGGAAGGACCTTGGGTTGTGTCTACAGATTAACTTTCCTGACGCATAGAAAAGTTTTAGTTTATCTTTTTATGACTTTGTGCGCCCTAAAGGGATTATGGCTACCATTAAAATATTTGAGCACAGTGCGAACGTGAAGAGAATTTTAAAGGAAATACCAACGCACATTGGTTTTGAATATCTGAATATAATAACTTGAGTCGGGTAAAGCATTCCATATTCGTGTTGTGCGGATGAAAAAAGAATCTCTGAATTTAACAGTAGATACAGCCAAAGTTCGGCTCATGGATAAACTTATGGGCACTCTCTGTATTAATGCTAAATTGTTTAAGGGAATGCAACTATATTCAAGAGACTCAAGTGAGTTTTTAGAGCACCTGTCCAAATATGGGAATTGTACTCAAGCTATGGACGAATGAAGGGCGCAGGGCGCTGAACCCAAGGGGTGCCTTGGGCAAGCGTTAAAAAAGCCACTACTTCATAACCACTACCTACCTTCTTTTTGAAGTCTCATTTCTTTTTATAGCCCATACCAATATTGATATTCATTATATAAAGAAAAGCTAATTCTGAACTTAAAAACAGATATATATAGGTACATATCCACTATTCCAAAAATAAGTCTATGTTTAATTTCCTAAACACACCCACACTCCCACAGTAAAAAAAACTACATCCGAAAATCTTTACAAAGTGCACGATTTTGTTCGCTTAACAACAGATACCTACCTACCTACATATTTGCTATTTTTCTTTTTATCAATCTACTGTGACGTTATTCTTCACTTCACTCACTATCGCACGTATGAGTGAAGGCATTTATTTTATTTTGATAACCCTTCCCTATGCAGTGTAACATAAAACGAAATTTGAACAGGAAATACAGGACAATTAACAGCTTGCATGTTGATAACATGCGCCCGATGTCAGCTCTTCTATATGAAATCGAAGTCAGCAATGTTACTCAAAAAGAAATTCCGAGGTACAAAATTCATACTCATTGACATAACAGCGCGCAAAATTAAAAGTTGCGTCTATGAATTTAAACCCTTCCGGTTGAGTGTTGTTTGTACTATGTTTTAGTTTGGCACTGGCCTCTCTTTATAAGTGAAATTTTATCACAGTCATGTCGAGACGTGGCTTGTGTGTCGAGATGAGACAAAGGGTTAAAATATGGAAATAATGAGTGATGATGATGCGATGACTAATGTTGAGGTTTGTCGTTAATGAGTGAATCTGTTTTATTCAATTTCTCCTTTTCTCTATTTTTTTATTCTTGCCAGTCATTGCTTACATTTAAAAAAGGGATTTTTGACTAATCTAATTACTTTATTTGTCGATTATGGTAAAAAAAACTCAAAACAAAAGAATCTATAGGGAATCTATATTGGGAATAAAACTTGCTACTCCACTATTCAAGTAGTGTATATGTATAAGGTTATGATAATGCTTCAAACATGAAAGGAAAAGAGGCTGGTGTTCAAAACAAAATCGAGTGTCTTGCACCAAAAGCTTATTTTGTTCAGGCTGCTTGCATTCCCTTTGATTGTTGTTGGTTGTTAATGATTCAGATTGCTGTTCGTTGGAAGCCGTTAAGTTTTTTGACATTGCTCAATGCCTATAAAACTTTGTATTAGGTTCAACAATGCGTTGAGACATACTCGTGCATACTTATATAAGAAAAATTTCGCTGGTTTGACCTTAAAACCCCTTTCCGAAACCAGATGGGAGTATACTTAATGCTTTAAAACCATTAAAAAAAATCTTAGGAGATATAATATAGCTCTTATTGAAATATCTGAGGCTGGAAACGTTGAGAATAGAAACACTGCAGATCTCATTAGGAAGTAAAATTTTAGTTTGAAGTTTATATGTTGCATATTAATCTAGTTTGATATTTAAGAAAAAAATAATATCTATAACTAGTAAGTATTTACAAAGTCCGTTTGTTAATTTAGCTAACAGCGTTCTAATTCTGGAAGTTACTAAGAACTCTTTAGTGGGAAATGCGATCAAAAGAACAATTCACTAACGTGCAATCAGCTGAAGCCATAGCTCTAATTCTGGAAAAAACCATCACAGTTTCCTCAAATAACGTAGTTTTTCGAAACTAAAATTAATAAAAAACTGCTGCAGGACACAAATAACTCAAGAAAGATAAGTTGACTTGTCAATCATGGCTATAGAGAAAGAGCTTGTGAAGTCATTAGATTATGATGATCTGGTAATTGAGTTTGCTAATCAGGGGCGCCACTGATGAAGCTTGCGCGAGGCTCTAATTTAGCTGGGGCCGGTCCTGGAAGGGCTTATAGATTACAGCTCGGGATACAACATCAACAACCAACCCGATCAATCATGTTCTTCAATGCCGAGTTCAACCCAGAAATTGCAGTCCACCGTCCGTTTGGCGTTCATAATCCGCATTGATTGAATCGGAACAAATGGAATCGAGTAAATGATGGTTAATCGAGTCAACTGATATCGAAAATCGAGACTCATTGAAATAATTGAGACTGAAATAGAAAATCGAGAATCCAGAATCGAGAATCATCTAAATGATTGAGATTGAGATCGATTAAAATGATTGATTTCGATCATCAATACTTTTTGATGATCGGATGAAAAAAATCGAATCGATCCTGATTGACACAGCTCTACCACTGGTGACCTGATGGTTTATCTCACCAAGAAAGTTAGAATATTTCACTTGATATTTCGAAAGCATTTGATAGAGTTTGGCATCAAGCTCTCTCTTATCGAAAATGGCTGCATTTGGTATTGATCAACCTCTTCTTCGTTGGATTAGAAATTACCTTCCGAGCCCCCAATACAAATTGGGAACCATTAACAGGCCACCTTGTGTGGAATGGCTGAATATTCGAGGTCGCCAAAAGAGCAGCTTTGTGTTTAGGTTTCCTTCGACGTTGCAAGAAATTTGTCACCCTTCTGATCTGGCTGTATATAAAGCTAGTTACACTATTGGGCATGGGCAGTTTCTCCAATAACCTACTTGAATTTCTAGGATATAATTCAAGAAATAGCTTTAAAAATGATAGGTGATATAAGTATACAAGAAACATTTTAAATTACTCGAGCACTGCCGCAATTTTGTGTGTCTTTCATTATTCAACCGTTTTTTTTTTATTCCGCCCCGTAAACAATTCAACAGTAATACTCACGCTTCAGTGGATAGTCATCAGTTTACCCTTGAGTCCAAATTCGGAAGAACTTTTGAATTCAGGGATTCTTTCTTTAGCCGCAAAACACGAATGCTGTTCCCAACTCAATATTTGAGACCGATTAGGATATAGAGACATTAAAAAAAATATGCATCGGTATCTCCTTTAAAATTCTCTCCAAATTTTCTAAACGCTCGCACTGTACTCAGTTATGTTAATAGTATAGTCATAGCTTTGTATATAAATAGGGTGTGTCACTTTTGTATGGCCGCAAAAAAGTACTCTTATTTTTAAATGTAATAGTGCTGAAAAGTTGTATTAGGGTCTGAGGTTTAAGAACATGTAAAAAAAATAAGATATCGTTCGTCTTTGGCTCGCTCAAATCAGTTAGAGTTGAAAAAAAAATTTAATTTACAGTAATTTTTTTTTTTTTACGTATACTAAACAAAAAATTGAACAAAATACATAAAGAATTTTTGTCTTTACAAAAAGATATACCACGATATTGTAGGTGGTTCCGTTGATTTTTAAGAATTTTTGTTTGTAAAAAAAAAAAACGATTTTACATAAAAAAATGATTTTTCTTCCTTTTTTTATTATTTCATAGCTTCTTTATCAGTGTTCAATTTAAACAAATATAAGCTTAAAAGTGTTTCCTTGCAATTATCTTTGACTTGAAAGCCTAAAAATATTTTATATAATTTTTTTTGTATCCACACGGTGCAATTTAAAACAACACATATTTCAAAAATCTCGAAAAATCAAAATTTTTTTGAATTTCATCCTATTTTTGAGCGAGCCAAAGATATTAATTAAAATGAAAATTGTTCTCCAAGAAGTATCGTGGCATATCACAGCTGAGTTTCGCTTGAAAGTTTTTATCCAACGTACGAGTATTACGTCAACGTCTTACGCAATTCTACAACTCTATGATTTCCTAGAAATGGACCATAGACTAAATCATCATACTAAGGCAAATTGTGGGAAATACTAAATGGCCGTGACCAAACTCGGTGTCCGGGAAAAATGATCCAACTCGAGATGTTAGATACTTCTTCCGCGCAGAGCAATACAAAAGTGCCAACTACAAGGAGTCAACTCAGACGCCCTTTTTTTTCTAGACCTTATTTACGGCACTGTTCCGACTTTGGACAACAAGCATAAACGAAGATCTAATACTGTGCAGTTTACGAAGAGGATTAATGGAGAAGAAGGAGGTAGCCACACTTTGGTGGTCAAGACAGTCAGAAATGGACTACTTGGCTGCACCACATCCATCGAATGTTATGTGTGCTCGCAGCTCGGGATCATAGGCGATGAAAACCCAGCTTGTTATACACAGTGAAGGATGAGGACAACTGGTATAAATTCTGATCAAAATTATTATTGAAACAAGCCCGCTCTTATTAGCCTCTTCAAATAAAATAAAATGCACGACTGGATCGCACGAACTTGCTCTTATGTAAACGACTAAGAATTTCAAAAATGAATGTTATTAGAGAAAAAAAAATTAATTTTTTAAATGACTAAATCAACTCTGTTCGTAGTTGGAGCTAAAAACAGGATGCCATTTGGTTCAAGAAACTATTAGTTTATGCAAGAACAAAAATTATAAGTCGTTGTAGTGGTTTCTTAAGAAAATAAGCTTTTATATACAAAATTTTTAAAACATTTTTAAGAAAAACTGTTGGTACGCCAATTTAAGGTTTTTATTATTGTTTGAATAAAAATTAAGTTTACAAAAAAAAAAAATACTGAGCCGTTTTTGAGATATCGAATTTTCTAAAAAAAAAAATAGATTTTTTTTTTTTCAAAAAATATTTTTTTTTTTAAGTTTTGAAATGCAATGTTTTTTAAACTTTTTATAAGCTTACCTATATAAAACTTTCATTAAAATCCGTTATGACGATAATGAGAAATTCTAAATTTGAAAAAAATGGTTCTATGGTAGGTAAAGTCAGTAATATCTTGATTTCAATTTTTTTTTATTAAATTATATATCGTACAAATTAATCAAAAAAAAAACTAAGCAAAATTCTCGGAACCGTTTTCGAGAAAAATTCGATTTTTACCGTTACTTTTAGTTAAAATAATTTTTTTTTTTCTCACATTTTATAATTTATATTAAGAAACTTTTATTTATCAAGTTCTTAAAAATCGAGCATGGAGGAGTTTTTGAGATATTGATTTTTGAAAAAAAAATTGAAAATTTTTTTAAAAATCAAAAAAACAATTATTAGCGTTAAAAAATTATCAAAATCGGTTTTGAGAAAATCGAAAACCCAAGAAATGGTTCCAAGGGGGTACCAAAAATAACCATTGTCTTGGAATTTTTTTCAACCATTTCTTAGCTTTAACGAAATAAATTTTTTTTTAAATCTGTGCGACAGTTTTTTAGAAAAAAAAAATTATAAAATTTCGAAAAGAAATCGTATGGCAGGTACCGTTTATTTTAGTCTTAAAAAAAGAAAAAAACATTTGGGGGGGGGGGGGGTAGTTAAAAATGATATCTTCCAAGTTTAAAGAAAATCGGCCGAGCCCTTTAGGCTGTAGTTGAAAAGGCAGACAGGCAGAATTTTAAGACCTACTTTTTTGGTTTTCGCTATCATCGTAATGTCAATCAATATCTCGACTTTGATTTTTTTACGAATACATAAATTGCCTTATAGTACCTATAAGTCGCAAGTAGAAAGAGGAAATCGCCAGACAATTAATACTCATTGTCCGCATAAGTCTCCAGGGCTGGACGGCATACTGTCAATAATGCTTAAAAAATTGCCAGATATGACAATTCCATGGCTGGCAATAATTTTTAAAGATTGGATCTCTATGAACTGGTGACAGGTAATAGTAGTCCTTATCCCGTATGTCAGTATTGTGGGGGCATGAATTCGCGAACGATTTTAGCCAATTAGTCTGACTTCTTGCCCGCTTAAGACTTTTGATTGTATTTTCGACATCCTTATCAGCGACATCGGAAGTGGATATCCTTTTAAAAACACTCAACACGCATATATTTGGGGTAGGTCTATGGAAACGGCTCTTCACGAGAAAACTATCTACCACAAAGAATATACTTTTGCTACCTTTTTAGATGTAGAGGGAGTAACTTCCTTAATGAATCTTTAGTTAATTCTAGTGGAGAAAACTACATCAGATAGTGGATCATATCCATTGCCATCAGCGAGTGAAGGATTGAAGCTACATAAGGTAAAACAAACTCGACCATAAAAGTTAATGGAGAAACACCATAGGACATAGGTTCTATCCTCTTTCGATGGCCTTTACTCATGAATACAATTCTCGTTAAGTTCTAGAAAAGGTTGTAAAAGAATGAAACCTTTTGTTAATGCAACCTTTAAAAGCGATTCATTTAATTCAATTAAAAGATTACATTCACTGAATTCACTTTGAGACTGTGACTTCAAATTTACAATGATCATTCAATTGACGTAAAAAGATTACAATCACTTGTTTCCGCAAAAACCTGCAAAAAATGCAAAAGAATATAAAAAATGCAAGAACTCTCAGAAGAATGCAATCAATTGAACAGTGAAAAGTCTTTTTTTATGCCAAATGAACGAATTGGAAATTGGAAGTCGCAGTCTCAAAGTAAATTTAATGAATGCAATCTTTTAATTTTAGTCATTAAAGTTTGCATTCATAACAGATTGTATTCTTTAATAATCCTGCTACTGTTGTCAGGAAAGATCACGTTTTCAAATTATACTGAAAACTAAACATTTTAAACATTGAAGAAAGACTTACGAAGGCCTGCAAGGCTTTCTATGCCTGTCCAAAAACTTTTTGTAAAAAGTGGAGTCTTCAGCTGAAGAAGATCTTGTGGACGTACACAGCCATAATACCACCGATCCCAATATACGATTCGATTGCTTGGTAACCTGCACTTAACAAAGCATATAGCTTCGATAAACTAAAGAAGGTTCAAAGAACTGCTAATTTTGGCACCACTGAAGCTCTTAGACCGAATTTTCCAAACTCTAGGATTACAGCAATATCACTACCTTCATTCAAATAGAAATATTTTTGACTCCCACTGAAATGAGCATCAATAGAGATTTCAAACTTAAGTTTCCATTCAGAAAGGGGGGGATGATGACGTCGTGACGAAAGATTTCGACAAAATTATCTTTACTGATGGAGTGTAGTGTTGCATCAGGTATTTTTTTTTTCAAGCTGAATTATTCGCCATCAAGGAAGCATGCTTGTTACTCAAAAAAGATTCAAACAAGAACCGGAATACTGTACCGGTACAGCTAGATGGCTGCTAAAAACCATTAACTCTAGTATATCTTCCTCCAAATTTATCCATCGGAGGCGAAATAAACTTTAGACCTTGCAAGCCTTAACATTAACCTCTTATATAAGTTCTGGGTCAAAGGAGCATGGATTGGTATGCACGAACAGACAAATGGCCAGGCCAAAAAGAGTCAATGAAGAACAATGTTCTCTCAATTTTTCTTAACGAATCCAACAGTTTCAACTGACTGCATTATATATAGGAAGATTTGACCCATCTTTAATAGTCCCCGACCATTCGATCTGATACAGAGACTCAGGCAAGAAATAGCCAGGATCGTTTGGGCACATGCAGCAAGTCTAGGTATTATTCACAATGCTAACTGTCGAATAGAAAATCATTCATTTCCTCTGTAAATGTCCTAATCATTCGAAAGAGCTTTCTTGGACGAAATTGACGAACTTTCTGAAATGAAGGTCGAAGACTTGATATCTTTTCTAAAACCGATGAAATGGCTTCAAGACGAAATTCCATATGATCACTCGATCGGATTAGTTGCCACTTCAGCACCATTCAACAGGGTTGACGCTTCCGTAAGATTATGTCCACATTTCTCCATATCAATTCACGCTAGCTATGTAAAAAAGCAGCATTTTCGCCGCACATTATACCTTTTTAAATTTTGACGACAAAATTTATAGCCGACGCTACGCCACAACACCTTGTGTCGGATCAGATGACACACTGGTACTTTCTGATTAAAGTGTTGCAGATGGGCGTAGATGACTTCGCACAATTCATTGGATAGTTTTTATATGCGAAGCTTAACAGATATATGCTCCTGTAGTTTTTGCAAGACATAATATCACCTGTATTATATCTTACTTTCACAGAGAGCCAATATTTGGTCCATAAATCATACGCCAAATATAATTGATTGATAACTTGATGCATGAACTGTTGACTTTAATTTTCTCAACCTTCAATTGGGTATAGGGTGGGGTATAGAGGGGGGCTGACCAAAACCCAAAATCATATCCACAAACAAAAATTTTTGGGACCATCCCAACAAATTCCATTAATTGCCTTAAAATAACAATTAAAGTACAGACGAATAAGTCGGAAGTTATGAAGAATATTTACATTTGTCTCTTTCACGGGATTTTTAGTTTTCAGAAGAGCTAAGTCAGAGCTTATGTAGAATGCCCCAAATTTTGGTCTGAGCGCTCCGAATTATTTTTTAAATACACCATAGCACTGCTATGTCATATTAAAATACCTTAGCTAAAGTTTGGTGAAGTAGGTAAACTTTGTTGTGCTCAGAGCTATTCTTTTATTTTATTCTGAGCTCATCGAGCTCTGAACATGTTCAGAACGAAAATAAGGAACACAACACGAAAGCTATGAATGCTCTGACCTAAAGAAGAAACATTTGTAAATTTTTTGACAACTCCGACAATAGCTTCTAAAGCAAAAAGCCCTTTAAAAAAGTCAACGTTTACCTCGGTTACATCCGTTAGAAAAGTATAGTTTGATTAACCACTGCCACATGCGCGCATTTTCTTCTTAAATAATGTCACAATTTTTTTAATTATTTTATCGGAATTTTAATTGAATAAACAAGAACATTATTTAGGCTCTTTATTAAGAGCCTAAGCTTTGAAGAGACCTCTCCATCCAAAACATCCTTCACGCATTTAACCCTCAAGTGCAGATATTATTTGATGTTGTTGACTCAGCATTTAAACAAAAACCATCAGGCACACTGCACTGACACTGTGTTTACATGAGAAGGCCCAAACGTCAAAGAGTCTCGTATTCTACCTGTCCATCTGGTAACCCATGCATCAGATCGGTTTGGTTTATGTTTATTTTTGTTTGTTTCTTTTCAATCGACACCGTCAATTGAGTTGACGGATAAATCCGAAATGCAAATATTTGTGTATCTTCTCTCTCTCTCACGATCTCAAATTGGGATATCCTCAGTTTGTAAGATAGATGGTCCAGAATTCCGCCAACCATTTTGAGAATAGGTAGTTTAGATGGGTACAGTAATAAATTGATGTGCTGCTAAGACGAATTTGAAGATCCCACACACTTCCACGGGCCTAAATAGTCGTAGATCTGTGAAGGCAATATTTACACCTGTATATTGTTTTCTTATGTTGTGCACTTGAAGTTTTCGCTTCAAAGCAATACAAACAAATAGAAACAATCAAGTGGATTGGAAGATGGCCAATTCAAATGTTTAAATAATTAAGACTGGGATTTTGAAGTGCCGACACATGTATGGCTAACTGCTGCTTGGGAGCGCATGTCTAACCAATTTTTTTAACAGGTACAGAATGTTACAAAAATTCAACAAAAAAAATCGGTATAAGAAATATGAGAAAGACTTTTAATTTTGCTATGAATTTTGAGGTATTGTATTCGGTGTTCTTTAGTTGCAACAAAATCTAGAAAGCATTTATCGATGCAAGTCATGTTTTATTATTTGCAATGTATGTAATGTACATTATATTGTAATTTTTTGAAAAATATCTTTTAAGACAAATCTTGAAAAACCAAACGGTTTTACTTTTTTTGAAGTTGATATACTCAACGAAAACTCCATCTAACATATACATAATTTTAGTATTTTTAGTATTTCTTTATTGATGGATGCTTACATAATTTGAAAAATAAAATGTTTGCCTATCAAACATACATTTTGTGCTGCGGTATCTTATATAGAGACCCAGGATCTAGTGACTTACAATTCTCAACCATTCCTGTGTGAATGTTACTAGGATTGGAAGGGACTCACGATTTTGTGCCGAATCCGAACGGCTTAGATAAGCAGCACTTTTTCATTACAAGAGATACACTTGGAGGATGTTGCACTTCCTCGCAAGAGGCAGAATAGCCTTGAAAATATTTTTGCAGCAATGGAGAATAGAACCAAAGATCCTCTGCATGAAATACCAAGGCACTATCGATTATGACCATCAAATGTCATACAAGATCGATGTACCACGCAAAATGGAAGTCAGGGAAATGCGGTTTTAAAATACAAAATGTCTAAAATTTTTACTTGAGACTTATAAAGGCAAGTTATGCATTCGTAATTAAAATTGAACACGAGATTTTGATAAAAGTTGACATTACGATGATAGCGAAGACGAAAAAAGTGGGGCTCGCAATTCTGTCAGCCTGTTGAAAAATAATTTCCGAAAAACGGTTATTAATGGTATACCCCTCTTGGAACCATTTTGTTCTGTTTTGATTTTCTCAATAACAGAACAGCCCATTTTGATATTTTTTTTGTGCTAAAGCTCTCCAAAAATTTTAATATTATTGCATACTCAAATTTTCAAACAAAAATTTTTTTTTAATTTTGAAAACTTATTTTAATTTTTTTTTTTTCAAAACTAAATATTTTGAAAACCTCTTGCTCAATTTTTCTTTAACCCGATAAAAGTTTCTCAATATAATCTACAAGATGTGTTTAAAAAAAATTTATTTAAAAGTACCCACCATAAAAATGTTTAAAAATGGTTTTGAAAAATCGTGTTTTTCTCGAAAATGGCACCTAAAATTTTGATAACTTTTTTTTCTTTTAATTAATTTTTACGATCTATCCTAATTCAATAAAACAAAATTTGAAATTAAGATATAACGGACTGTACCCACCATAGAACCATTTATTCATAATTTGAATTTCTCACTATCGACACAACTGATTTTAATGAAAGTTTTTTTTTTATAGAGAAGCTTCTAAAAAGTTTAAAAAACATTTCATTTCAAAATTTAAAAAAAAAAAATATTTTTTGAATTAAAAAAAAAATCTATTTTTTTTTTTTGGAAAATTCGATATCTCAAAAACGGCTCAGTATTTTTTTTGTAAACTTAATTTTTATTCAAACAATAATAAAAACCTTAAATTGGCTTAGCGAAATTTTTTCTTAAAAATGTTTTAACAATTTTGTATATAAAAGCTTATTTTCTTAAGAAACCACTACAACGACTTATAATTTTTGTTCTTGCATAAACTAATAGTTGCTTGAATCACATGGCATCCTTAGTTTAGCACCAACTACGAACGGAGTTGTTTTTGTCACATTTAAAAATTCATCTTATGCTTATGAACAGTTTTTCTCTAATAACATTCATTTTTGAAACTCTTAGTCTTTTACATAAGAGCAAGTTCATGTGACCCAGTCGTTTATTCATAATGGTGTTGATATGGTTTACACGAGTAAACGAGGTGTTACGAGATCTAAACGGTTGGGGACTGCTGTTCTAATAGCCTCGAAAGTAACTTCCAAGGACTCCGCTTGAAAAATTGTCCACAATCCAAGAGGTTTCTTCAAAATTGACTGCCTTTGTTGTCAGCGTCTAGAAATAGTGTTTGTCCCGAAAATGCTTAAGGCAGCAAGTTATGTCCTATAAGTTTATCGGGATTTATGTATTATTAAATGAAAAACGATGAATTAAAAATTGTTTTTCTAAATTTCTGTCAAACGCATTTCGCTGTGTTTTAAAAAGAAACAAAAACACATAAATAATGGATATTGTATTTACATTTTTGTTTATTGTTTTTTTTGTTTTGCTTTTCAAATGCATATGCTATGCATGCATATTCAAACCACCATGCATCATGTGATCGTTGCCGTTGCCGATGTGAAAGTGCCATTGAATTGAAAGGGACGACCCGCTGATAGATGAAAATTTCTCAAACAAGAAAATACAAAAAGAAAAACAATCTGCGGTTGATGTATCTTATTTTCATCTTGATTGTCAATGTTGATCCTGCTGACTGATGCTGCAGCTAATGCATTGCATTGCCACAACTCAAGATCACCACAAACAAACACTTTTCTACACATTTTCCTCGCCACTTTGGGAAATGTGTCATCGCGGCAAGTGAATCTTTATTCTCTAGTTGGGGTGTTCTCTAAGCCAACACGCTTCTGTTTACCTTCAAACCCTCACTCAGTAATCAAGGCATGGAGTGGGTATCTTAATTCAATTCGAAACCGATGAAAATACATCTTTAACAGTTACCCACGGTTCTGTATAAATAGTTTGATTTTGAGAATGATCAAAAATCAAACACCATCAATTTAGCCACAACATAGCCAGCATCCGCAGGGCTCACTTCATCCGACCTGGCATAGATTCTCCGCTCGGAACATCATTTTTGTATCTTTTTTGCGTTGCCATAGACTTGGCCAGAGCTCAGATAGACAGACGGACGAACGGACATGGACGTCTTCGGTCGTCGTCGGTTGTCGTGCCCCATCGTCTTTGCTGCTTCTCTATGATGTTTGTCGGCGCCTTTTGTGTGATATGTATTTTTACAGATTTCCTTCATTCGAGGTTTTCTTCTGCAGCCTTTGATCTGGCCAGCTCCAGCTCTGTAACCATCCAAAAAGGAGAGGAGGAAGCAGCAGAGGAATACCTATAATATTGTGCGGCACGAATGTGGTTTTCCGCATTCGTGGTGGCCACTTTGTGTGTGCTCTACGTCTCTGCATCCATGGAACTGACGGAACACACCGCACCGCGCCGCGCTCCGGTTGATATTGGCTCATCTTCATGATCAATAAGTTTGGTAAACAGAGAATCACTTAGTTGGCACTGAACAATCAATCTGAAGTCATCACTTGTTGACTTGGACTGTTCGTTTCATTGTTGTTGGTGATGGTCAGTTTTTTTTTTTTTTTGCGTTAATATACGAAAGATGTAGGTGATGATGATCCTACTGGAAGAAACTGGGGATGGATTTCAGATTCAGAGTGTTGAGCATTCGTGCGTTTGATGGGTGCGATTATGGCACTTGTTCTGGATTTTTGTGACGGCAAACTGTTTGTTTATGCATTCACTTAAATTTATTTCGGGCCTCGCTCGTTCGGCAGGTTATACTGTAGGACCTATTTTGTATTTCTTTTATTTTACTGAGAAAATGTAAAATTTTATGAATACATGCAATCATAAAATTTGGAAAAAATAATTGAGTTTAAGGTAACTGACATATATTATGATGTTTATGTCGATTACAAAATGTAAACAAGAGTAGATGGTGGTCTTCTTAAGGGAGAATTGTTGGAATCCAATAGTAAGTGCAGGTATTTCACTGGCATCTTGCAACTGTGTTAAAGGAAACATTGATTTCCGTTAAGTTAGTAAGATTAAATAAATTTTAAACATGAATATTGCTATAGAAAATTATTCCAACATTATATAATCTAATTCCTTGAAAAAATCTGTATTAGGCATAAAAAAAATAAATTAAAAAAAGGTTGTATTCGTTTAAAAAAAAATTAATAAATATTTTATAACAATATATTTTAAATATGTTCAAGAAAAGGTTTTGGTACGAACATTAAAAATTTGTAATAATTTTCGGATACAAAATTAGGTGCCGTGAAATAAGGCCAACTTTCAAAAATTGGCCTTATTGCACTTTTATAAAGTGAAATTAGGCCAATTTTCAGCAGTTGGTCTTATTGCTCTTTGACAAAGCGAAACAAGGCCGAACTGCATTTTTATATTTCATAAAAAAATTTGGCCTTATGTCACTTTACAAAAGCGACATAAGGCCAAAACTGCTTGTGACTTAAGGCCAAGCATAAAATGTTTCGTAAAAAAATAAAAAAAAGTAGTTTTTGCCGTTAGATTCGTATAATACATAATTGTTTATCGGGAGCTGACATTCTTGGTTTTCTTGGCAAAAGTACCTTGGGTGGCCCGCTTCACGGGTTTTCAGGATTTTAACTCACTTTTCGGGGCTCACACCCGCTCACGCAACTCCGTTGCTCCGCTTTGGGTATGTTCACTGTTCAGTTGCCAGGCAACCGCCTGTAGCAACAGTTTTGTATTTGCCCAAGAAAAACTGTTGCTACCAGCGGCGGCACCTGCCTGCCCAAGAAACAATTTTTGCTGTATTAATACTTGAAAAGCGCTTTCAGAGCTAATCTTAGAGCTAGTTAATTCAAAAACACGCTCTAGATGCGCCTTTAGAGCAAGCATGGAGCCCACTTGCAGCTAATTCATTGAGTTTGAGAGCACTTTTTAGCTCCTTAATAGTGCTTGTAAGTACGTTTTGACAGCTAAAAGCTTTAATATACACTTTAAAACTGCCATAGAGCCGCGTGCCTCTACGTTTTTTATGAGTATTAGTAAATTAATACAAATCATACTATTGAACACGAAAAGAAATTATTATTTGTGTTGGTAAATCATCTTAGCATCATAATTTATTTTCATAGAACAATGAGTAAAGGTAATAATTAAAAGCCATAATACGTTCAACATGGGAGAGATTTCTAAGTGCGATTTCATTTTTATCAGAAATGTTGATATTGTACTTCGAAATATTACAACGCCCTTCTTAAATAATTTGTTTTAATAGACCGAGAGCCCACAACAATTTTTGGGTGTGATTGATAACAAAAAATAATTAGCATAATTAGATAGGCCTTTAGTAGTTATTTACAAATGTGAACGTCCTGCATACTCTAGTGGGCGCAATAGTGCATTATAGTGCATCAAGTATGCAGTTTTTTCCAAATTCTAAAAAATTGGGATACAAAATTTGCCATAACTTCAAAATGAACAGCTAAGTGCTCTGATTGTAAATATCGAGGTCTGTGACGTTTTGAAGGTGGCCTTCTTAGTGCAAGAAGTTGCCAATTCTTATCGCGTCTGGCAGGCAGAAGGCTGTCTGTAAAACGTCTTGGACCTCGATATTTTCAATCAGGGGATTTAACTCTACATTTTGGCAAAGTTGTTATCACAATTATTTGGACTTGGAAAGAACTACATACTTGATGCACTATAATGCACTATTGCGCCCACTAGAGTATGCAAGGCTTTCACATTTGTAAATAACTACTAAAGGCCTTTCTAATTATGCTAATTATTTTTTGTTATCAATCACACCCAAAAATTGCTGTGGGCTCTTAGTCTATAAGTGGATGGTAAATTTTTTTTATTTCAATTTTTAACTTGAGAAAAAAATATTTATTTTGCTCGTGCACTTTTTTGGATAAGGCTTCTGTGTTTATCATGATTCTTTTAAAAATGGAGTCATCACAGCACTGTTAATAGTTTTCTTTTCCTGTTTTATAAAAATTCTTAAATATTCGCCATTTTGTTAAATACACATGAAGATATAGCTTGTAGCTCTTAAGTAAATCTTTACAAAATTCTTTTGCTCTTAAAGAGCTATTTTAAAGGGTGCAGTATCAAAATGCTAACATGCTTTCCAACAGCTGATAAAAACATTACTATGGAGCAAATTTATCGAGCAGAAAGCTCTTAAATGTAACATATCTAAAGATTGTTAAGAAACTCCATTATAGAGCTAGATATTTAAATTCGTTTACCAAGAGCTGCAATATGTTTTGAAATAGAGCTAGGGCCGTGCATTTAACTCTCTCAGAGCTATTTAAGAACATATAAATAACATTTAGCTCCAACGATGTTACTTGGGTGGCGACTGAACATACTGAACAAGGTTGCCCAAGAAAACTCAGAAAGTCGGCCCCCTATAAACAATTATGCATTATGCTCTTATTAAGCTTTCAAAAAGGGAAATAAGACCAATTTGGTATTATTTCTCAAAATCATTTGGCCTTATTTCACTTTGTCAAAGTGAAATAAGACCAACTACTGAAAATTGGACTTATTTCACTTTATAAAAGTGCAATAAGGTCAAGTTTTGAAAGTTGGCCTTATTTCACTTGGCCTTATTTCACGGTACCACAAAATTAACTTCAAGGAAAAGCATGCATCCGTCTTAAAAATACAGAATTTTCAAAAAAAAAAAGATTATTTATCAGTTTGTACGTTTTTATATTATAACCTATAGTATTATCATGGATTTTGTATTGCGAACTCTAGCCTGATGGTGGCGCTGGAATTAGTGCTAGATTTTACAGTGGAGAATAAGATACAAAATAATTAGTAAAGAAAGGAATATTAAATTTACCAGAGACAAATCTAGCAAGTACTCTCCCTATATTTAAGATGTTGCCACAATCTTTCGTCTTCTTGATAGTACTATAAGTTTTATATACAAAGGTCGTACCTACTACCTAGTTATGACTTCGTAAAAAATATCGAACTAAATAATTTTATCAGACTTGACTTAACAATGATAGGAAAGACGATAAAAGTGGGTCTCCCAATTATCTCTCTGTCCGTCTGTCCACTACAGTAGTGCAGCCTTAAAGGACTTCGTAAGCTATACAACCGCCGAAACCCCCGAAAACTATTTTTACATTTTATTAATATGTGTAAGTACTACAGGGAAAGTTTTGCATTTGAAAAAAAAATCGAACTCGAGATTTTGATCAAAGTTTGCATTACGATGACATAGGACACGAAAAAACCGAGTCCCGCAAATCTGTCTTCCTGTTTGTATGTCTGTAAGTCCATATGTCTATACCTCGACCTACAGCCTATGCCGCTCAGCAATTTTCTTCAAAACTTGCTACTTACAGTTCCTCGGCGATTCCCTAGAGAAAAAATTGATATTTTTACAAAATCTTGTTTATCTCTAACGATTTTGATAAAAAAATAAAATGCACGACTGGGTCGCACGAACATGCTCCTATGTAATAGACTAGGAATTTTAAAAACTAATGTTATTAGAGAAAACTATTCATAACGATAAAATTAATTTTTTTAAATTCTTTTAGTAGTAAGAGATAAAAACAGAATGCTATGCAAATATGAATTTATTCAAGAACAAAAATTATAAGTCGTTGTAGTGGTTCCTTAAAAAAATAAGCTTTTATGTACAAAATTTTTAAAACATTTTTAAGAAAAAATTTTGGTACGCCAACCTTAAGATTTTATTATTGTACGAATAAAAGTCTCATTTCCAAAAAAAAAAATACTAAGCCGTTCTTGAGATATCGAATTTTTCAAAAAAAAAAAACGACTTTTTTTTCTAAAAATTGGAAAAACTAGTTTTTCTTAAGTTTTTAAATGCAATGCTTTTTAAACTTTTTTGGAGCTTTTTTATAAAAAATTTCATTAAAATCCGTTATGTCGATAATGAGAAATTCAAAATTTGAAAAAATCATTCTATGGTAGGTACAGTCAGTAATATCTAGATTTAAAATTTTTTTTTATTAAATTATAGATCGTAAAGATTAATCAAAAGAAAAAAATTTTAGCAAAATTCTCGGAACCGTTTTCGAGAAAAATACGATTTTCGAAAACCATTTTTTAAAATTTGTATGGAAGGTACCGTTAGTTTTAGATGAAACAATTTTTTTTTCTCAAATCTTGTAGATAATGTTAAAAAACTTTTATTTATCAAGTTTGAAAAAAATCGAGCATGGGGTTTTCGAAATATTGAGTTTCCAAAAAAAAATTTTGATTTTTTTTTAAAAATCCAAAAAATTAAAAATTGAAAATTTGAATATGTAATAATTTTCAAACTTTGGAGGAGCTTTAGCATAAAAAAAATGATTTAAATCGGCTGTACCGTTTTCGAGAAAATCAAAAACAAAAAAAATAGACCCAGGGGGGCTACCAAAAATAACAATTTTTTGTAAGATTTTTTTCAACCATTAGCTAGTTTTAACCAAATGAAATTTTTCAAATTTTTTTTTAAAAAATCAGTGGGACAGTTTTTGAGAAAAAAAAAATATTTATAAAATTTAGAAAAAAATCGTATGGCAGGTACAGTGAAAGCTCTAATAAGCGGACACTCATGGTCCCCCAATTTTTGTCCGGTTATGAGAACTGTCCGGTTAAGGGAAAGCAATAAAAAAAAAACTTTTTTTTTTTAACTTCATATTAATTCTGATTAATATTGGATCTACGATCTACCTTACCATTTTCCACGAACATCTTCTTTATTTCTTGAAATCTCTGCAGCTTGTGTTTTTCCAATATTAAATCTAAAAAACTTTGCATAGAATATATATAAAATATTTCATATCGTGGCTGAAAAAAAAAACAAACCTTTTTTACAAAGCGCGAACCAATAATTTTTTGTTGCCCAATGCATTGGCAATTTACAACTTTTCTTGCCTCACCCTTTTTTACCGTTATTTCAACGGACTATGCGCTAGTGAAATGGCCAGCTGCATTCCTCCCCTTAAACAATTCAACCGTAATATTCGCTCTTCTGGGAATGCCCATCAGTTTACCCTTGAGCTCAACTTCGGGCGTACTGTGAAGTACAGAAATTCGTTCTTTAGCCGTACTACGCTAATATGAAATTCCTTACACGCCGTCTCCACTAGCGATAAATCCATCGCAATCGCAATAGCCAAAGCAGAAAGCAGAGAGCAGAAGAACGGTCAGATTTTTGTGGCTGGGCATTTCATCGCATACTTTTTTAGTATAGTGAATAATTTCAATGGATATAAATGAGTTCTATGGACAATTTCAAATCAGATTTTTTTTAATTTTGTTAGAAAAACGTAAACCCCAAGCAAAAGCTTTCTTCGCACGCAAAACTCAAACTCAGTTAAATTAAATTTGGTTACGCCAGAACAATATGACAGTTCTCCTTGCGATAAAGCAAGCGATGGATGGTATGCGATGAGAGCATACTTTCTATCGCAAGCGATGAAAATATAGCTGCGATGGCGGTCTCTACTTGCGATAATGAACGCATGCTTTAAAGCATGCTCTGGATTCATCGCTAGTGGAGACCGCATGTTACCACGCTCTGTCTTTCCCAGTCATTGCTATGTTCAAAAATTCAAAACCAATGTACACCGACACCTCCTTTCTGACCCCTCCCTTTTTTCCTAATGCTCACACTGTGTCTCTGACATATTAAGGGTATAGCCTAGTACGCAGATCGCGCTAAATTTTATCTCCCATACAAAATTCTCTCCAAAATTTAGCCAAGCTAAAATTATGTCAAGAATTTTAGCTGAGAAGTATGCTGCTCCAGCTAAAAAATCAAAACTTCTCTTCGAACTGTACATAACTTATCTGTCAAAATTTAGGGCACGAAATAATTGTCCGGCACATTTATTCTCGAGCTAAATTTCAATTTCAATTTGAAATGGAAAAATATTTGAATTATATTTAGAAGAATATTTGGTGGAGTCTTACAAGATTTTCGACAACAAAAATCACTCATAATTCATAGTTCTCATTCGTTCTCATTCATAATTCTTAAAAAATCATACTTTAAAACAAATTCTTTTAAATCTTTGAAAAAATTCATTTAGAGAACAGCTGTTTTCTGTGACATATTCTCCACAAAGTGCTTATGTCAAAATTTAGCTTGGATTTTAGCTGATGGTTGGAGAAAAATGTGGGAGATAAAATTTAGCGCTATCTGCGTACTAGCCTCATACAAAAAACTTTTGAGTGTGATGAATGAGTAGCTGAAGGAAAGGAAATGACATGTGTAAAAACGAAACGCGATGAAAAAAGGGAACCATACCCTCTCAAAATTACACCAACTACCCCCAGCAACTAACTCGGGAAATCCCCTAATAACATTTCAACATAACATCGCACTGTCCAGTTATTAGAGCTTCGCGTCCGGTTATCGGAGATTTTCTATAGATTTACTTACGTATTAAACATAAACTGTTTAGACCAGATCTGCTGTTTTTTTCCGTTACATTTTTGAGAAAAAATAATCCCTAAATAAAATAATGTGTCCGCGTATGGGAGGTTTTCTATCTAAAATGGGCAAGAAAACGTGTCCGCGTCCGTTTATGAGAGTGTCCGTTTATAGGAAAGTTATTTGTATGAGATTTTCGAAAAAGAAGTTCGTTCCCGAAAATGTGTCCGTTTAAGGGAGCTGTCCGCTTATTGGAGCTGTCCGCAAGTAGAGCTTTCACTGTACCGTTATTTTTGGTCTTAAAAAAAAAAAAAAAAAAACGTCCGGGGGGAAAAAATTAAAACCCATATCTACCAAGTTTGAAGAAAATCGGCCGAGCCGTTTAGGCTGTAGTCGAACCGACAGACAGACAGACAGACAGACAGACAGAATTGCGAGACCCACTTTTTTGGTCTTCGCTATCATCGTAATGTCAACTTTAATCAAAATCTCGAGTTCGATTTTTTTTACGAATGCATAACTTGCCTTATAGTACCT
Organism: Philhelius festivus; assembly: GCA_963931855.1. NCBI lineage: Eukaryota > Metazoa > Arthropoda > Insecta > Diptera > Syrphidae > Philhelius > Philhelius festivus. Next base: position 57,008,429 of record OZ007554.1, read on the forward strand.
ATAAGTCGCAAGTAAAAATTAAAAAATAAATATAAGTAAGCTTAAAATATATTTTAGTAAAAAAAAATCATAAAAAATGCTATTAACGGTACCTGTCATAGAATCGGTTTTTTGATTTGCGATTTTCTAATGAATTTAAGCAAAATTTTTGTACAGGATCTCCTTTGAATTTGACGAAAAAAAAAACATTGTAGATATATTTATATGTACAAATTTTCGAAAAGATAACTTCTGGATTAAAAAAATAATAAATCATTATCTTGAAAACGAGTAAACAATTAGTTTTTGAATCATTTTCTTAAATATTTATTATTAAATATGCTTAAAATTGACATCTCAATTTTTTTTAGACAAATTTTAAAGAAATTTCTTATATAAAAAACTAATTTAATAATAAAATAATTTTTAAAACTTTATTTTCATAAATTCATACTCATCAAACGGAAATTTTATGCTTTTAAACGTTTTTCTTTAATTAAATCCATGTTTTATATATATTAATAAGCAATATAATATGTACTTTTACATAAAATCCAATGTGATCCAGTGGTGCATTTTATTTCCCACACCTGGGTCTCGCCTTGTATATTCGAAATGACGTTGCTTACAAGTTTAAGCCTCAGTATGACCATTGTTCTAATTTGAACTTAAATTTTATATGGTTTTAAACTACTGTCAGTAAGCACAACCTTCCACGCTTGTTTCTTTTATATAGGAGCCAGAGCTTAGACAATAGTTTGACTTCCTCGCTCTGAAGTTATTCTTACGGTCGACTTCAATATCAATCATTCTTCTTGGCTCCGACATTCTGGCTAGACAACACCCGAAGGATCGTATGTAGAGATCTTTGCTGAGTTAAACTATTTAACTCAGTTTTTGAACGAGCCAATACTCTTGAAGTTGAAGGTAATTTCTCCAATACGCTTGATCTGACCATTGCGTAATATTTTCCACTTGTCTTACTCTTCTGGGCTCTTTCCTAGTAGATGGAAAACAGCAGCCGGTCTCTAACAAAGACAATCTTCTTGCCCTTTCAATTACCAACCAGTTGCACAAACGTCCCTTCCTTACAATGTCATAGAAACGCTGATCAATATTCACCTCATGAAATATCTCGAAAAAGGAATGCTCTTTAATGACCGGCGGCGGTATGACTTTTGAAGCAATATATTCATGGTGATTTGATGGCATATCTCACTGAAAAGTGTAACTTTACATCATTTTGGTAAAACAAAGGTTATTGCACTGGATATATTTCTAAAACATAAGATAGAGTTTGGCACGAGGCTCTTTTGTGCAAAAGATGATTCTCGATGATTCTCTCCTTCGTTAATAACCTTTCTGACCTTCTTATTCGAGATGTTTTAGACGGTTTTGAGTCTAATAGTCGAAAAATGAATGCTGGTGTACCACTAGGCTCCGTTTTATCACCAACAATCTTCCCTATTTGCATCAATGATCATTTGTCTGACACTTCTTATCCACTTTATTGTTTCGCTGACACCATCACCGTTTGATTTTCATATTGTTTCCAGATTCACCACCCTCCTCTTTGGTTTTGGAACTGAAATGGCAGCTTATTGAATTAAAAGATGCAAGAAATTTGTTTCCCCTTCCGATCTGGCTACGAAAAAAAAAACTTGAGTATTACTCTCATATACCCATTGATAAAGTCCAGAACAAAGTCATAAAACTTTTATAGAAGACAGATCAATTAAGGAAACTTTTGTCTCTCTTGAACACCGTCCAAATGTTTCCTAGCATTATTATTAATCGCATTTTCTATGAACAATCTTCAAATGAAATAGCGATTTTCATTCCTCTTGTGAAGCAATTCCGCCGTAAATCTGGTATAGCTATGAATGCTATGAATCAGTTTACCCTTGAGCTTAACTTCAGACGTACTGTAAACTACAGAGGTTCATTCTTTAGAATGAATGTAGAATACTTTGCCCATTTTTCCCCCTCATTGTGATGTACAGGATTTCAAGACCAATGATCAATATGCATCGACATCTCCTATTAACTCCTCTCCACTTTTCCTAAACACTTGCACTGTGTTACATCATAACATTATAAGAGTAGTCATAATATCATAACCCCTTGAGTGTGTCCAAATTATAAAAAATACATGTTTGTTTTAAGTAATACTTTAAATCTTAAGTAATTTAAATCTTATAGTAATCAAACTATTTTATAAATTCTATTGACTGTTTTAAATTTAATTATTTTAAATAACACAAACTCAGTGTAAAATTGATAAAATAAAATCTTTTAAATTTATAAAAATATTTTAACGTCCATTCTGTGTAATAATCAATATACAACGCCTTCATACCACTGCTATTTTTATTAACTTGCTAAAATAGCTGTGACATAAAAGCATCGTTTATTGTAATTTCATTTCTATATTGAACGATATCACTTTATCAAAAAAAGCCACATCAAGCTGATTTTCTTATTATTTACATAAGATCTTGTTTTAAGTACATATCGTCGGCTAATTTCGAAAAGTGACTTAGTTACATTTTAATAGATTTGAGATGACCAAATGTTTCCTTTTGTTCAATCAGAACAGCTTGCACTAATCGAAATTATTTTCGATATTTAATAGCATTTGCATCACTTCATTGTTTAAAAGGGTTAATACATAAATAAATATGATAAAAAATAACTTTGTATTATTAGATTTAAATCCATCAAATTGTACTTAGTAGCTTCTTGCCATAAGCCGACGATGTATCATGACATAGTATTTTTTCTTAAACTTAAATCCTTACTATAAAATATATTCAGTTTCAAAAACTACATAATTACTACTGTCAATACATTTTTTTTAATTTCTATTTTTACTACGACACATACTTTTATTATACAATTAATTGGAACACATACAACTATTATTCACAATTTACTTCCAAATCAACGAACCCACTACCGATACAAAAATTAAAAAAAAAACCAAAACAAATTCAAAATAATAAAGAAAACATTTCAGGTTGTTTCAACGCGTTTAACGGGAAATCGTACTAAGGATATGGTATTTAGAGAGTATATGTATTGATATTTTTAAACGCGAAGTCTAAATAAATGTGTATACAAGGTGATTCCCATAAAACATTAGAGATAGGAAATTAACTACATATTATGTAGGAGATTTAGCGTATTAAGGTCAGTTATACCTTTTTTGAGAAAATTGAAAACAGAAAAAAGTGGTTCTATGGAAAATAGCATTAATTACCATTTCTTGAATTTTTTTTGTATTCGTTAGATAGATTTTTTTGAGAAAAAAAAAAAATATTTTATAAAATTATGAAAATAAAATCCAATCCGACTGGATTGCACGAACTTACTTTTATTTAAAAGACTTCAAATTTTAAAAAGTGTTGCAAAATGTTTCTAACCCCATAAAACTATTTTTTTTTAATAACTAAAACAACTCCTTTAGTAGCTAAAAACATGTTACCATGTGATTTCTCAAGCAAATATTAGTTTATGCAAAAACAAAAATTATAAATCGTTGTAGCGGGTTTTATTATAGATACAAAAATGTACGAACATTAAATTTTTATAAATGTACGAATGAAAATTTAATTAGAAAAAATACTGGCTCGTTTTTGAGATATCGAATATCCACTTGCTGTTTTCGAGAAAAATACGATTTTCAAAAACCATTTCTTAACATTTGTCTGATAGGTACCGTTATTTTTATATACAATAATTTTTTTTTCTCATATCTTGTAGATTATTTTAAGAAACTTTTATTCATCAAGTTTTAAAAAGTTCGATGGGGTTTTCGAAAAATTGAGTATTCAAAAAAAAATTAATTTTTTTTAAAAATCCAAAAAAAAAAAATTTGAAAATTTGAATACACAATAATATTGAAATTGAAAAATCGGTTGTACCGTTTTTGAGAAAATCAAAAACGAAAAACAAATGGTTCCAAGGAAGGTACCAAAAATAATAATTTTTTGAAAATTTTGTTTCAACTAAATGAAATTTTTTGATTTTTTTTTAAGAAAATCTGTGGGACAGTTTTTGAGAAAAAAAAAATATTTATAAAATTTCGAAAAAAAATCGTATGGCAGGTACCGTTTTTTTGGTCTTAAAAAAAAGAAAAAAACATTCCGGGGAAAAAATTAAAACCCATATCTACCAAGTTTGAAGAAAATCGGCCGAACCGTTTAGCTGCAGTCGAACAGACAGAATTACGAGACCCACTTTTTTGGTCTTCGCTATCATCGTAATGTAATGATTTTTTTACGAATGCATAACTTGCCTTATAAAGGGTGGTTAAATTTTAAGGGCCGTATTGATTTTGAATAAAACACTAATTATTTAGGAAATTATTGTCATTTCTTTTTATTATGATAATATTGGTATGGTTCAATTATGTATGGAACAAAATATCGGCCAAATGGCTGCCGCGACCTGGGCGGCACACCTTCATCCGATGGTGCAAATTTTCGATGACGCTGAGGCATTATTGAGGTTCTAGGCCTTTAATGTGCCGAATTATCTCATCCTTTAGCTCTTGAATTGTTGCTGGCTTATCGGCGTACACCTTTTCTTTCAAATAACCCCAAAGAAAGAAGTCCAACGGTGTCAAATCACATGATCTTGGCGGCCGATTGACATCGCCACCACGTGAGATAACACGGCCATTGAATTTGTCGCGCAAAAGAGCCATTGTTTCTTTAGTTTTGTAGCAAGTGGGACCGTCCTGTTGAAACCACATATCGTCCACATCCATATCTTCCAATTCGGGCCATAAAAAGTTCGTTATCTTCTCACGATAGCGAACACCGGCCTGACCGGCCTGATTTTGGAAAAAATACGGCCCGATGATGCCGCCAACCCATAAACCGCACCAAACAGTCACTCTTTGTGGGTGCATTTTTTTTTTCGACAATCACTCTTGGATTATCATTAGCCCAAATGCGGCAATTCTGCTTATCGACGAATCCACTGAGGTGAAAATGTGCCTCATCACTGAAGATGATTTTCTTCGAAAATTGATCATCCATTGTTGTCATTTTTTGCCACCATTCTGACCATTGACGACGCTTGAAATGGTCAAGAGGCTTTAGTTCGAACAGCAGCAATATTTTCTGCAGTACGAGCTGTACGAGCAGGCACTGGTGTTTTCACATCTCCTACAGACCCGGTTTGCTTAAATTTTTGCACGATTTTTCCGATTGTACGCACATTTGGACGATTAAATTGACCGAAAAAATTACGAAGTGCACGATACGCATTTTGATTTGAACGGCCATTTTCATAGTAAGCCGGAATAACTTTAACGCGTTGCTCGATTGTGTATCGTTCCATGGTTCAAATCGAGTTAATCTGAAATTGAGAAATGTCAAATGAAATGCAGAAACAAATTTCACGTTTAGGTGTTGTTCACATTCAACATCGGCCCTTAAAATTTAACCATCCCTTAGTACCTATAAGTCGCAAGCGCAAGTAAAAAGCAAGAAATGGGCTTAAACTTACAAAATTTGGACTGGTTGGGGACAAATTGATTTTTTTTGATGAATTCAAATTCAATTTGTTCGGGCCCGATGGAAATACAATAGTCCGCCGCAAAAAGGTGAAAAGTATTCAGATGAATGCACTTTGCCTGCTGTCAAACATTCTCCTTATGTTATGGCATGGAAGCTATTACAATGTTTGCCACTGGACCATAATTATGCTAGAAGGTATTGATATTTTTAATAACGGTCTCTTGCCAACGTTGGAAGAATCTTGTCAGCATTACGGAAATGTAAATTTCCGAGATGTAATGAAATATGACTGTTTTTCAATTTTTGTATTACTTAAAATATAAATGCAATTTTAAAACATAAAGACAGTCACTTTTATTAAGAATATATAAATTTAAAAATATTAAATGTAATATAATAAGAATTCTGAAAGCAGACAGGATTTGATTCAAAAATTCCCCTTGACATAAAGGTAAGGACGTTGGTCTGTCAAGCACTTGATCTGCTTCCGTTTCCTAGGTGCTGCCACCCAAAAACATTTTTTTTCAGGAGTTCAGGACATAATGTCCAAGAGAATCTCTTATCTTAAAAAGCTAATGAAATCTTTTTTATTTAGAAGCTTCTGATTAAACCAGTGATATTTATATTTATCTAATGTGATACAACAAAACTGTATGTTTCAAGTTTACGGGAAGTGACTGATATGAGTTGTTTTCTGCATCGTTCCATTCACAAATATCTCAAAAGCACACAAATTTAAGATTCTATTAAAAAAATACAAAACAGTCATGATGCAACTGAAAATTGAATGTAAAAAGTGGAACACTTCAGCACTCACTCGTAAAACAAAAACAGAATCACTTTTAATTCAGATCCTTATCTCATCAAAATTAACTGCATTCTCGCAATTCGAGTCCGCTGATTGAGTTCCGAAAACGCCTCACATCTCAACGTCACTCGGCGGTTTATTTGTGTGTTGCAACTTGCAATTGCAACCATAGGGTGCAGTCAAACTTCAAATAATAATAGACGCGCAAGCGATCATTGATAAATGAATCTGTAATTAGATTTTAATTAAATGATCTCATTGCACAGTGTTTGTGTTCATTCATCCGTGTTGCATAGATCGTTTTGGTGATTTCGATGGGCGATGATGATGTTGATTATTTTCTCTAGAAATCTAGAACTAGTGCGCGTTTTTCGCAGAATTGACATCTGATGACATAAATCAGTGCGCCTCTCTTGGTTCGTGGCTGTGCGTTTGCCTTGTGTTGAAGTAGCAGATCCAGTCACAGTTCATTATTTTCTTGGTCTCGATTTAATGATATGCACACTGCACAAAGTAGCAACAATATTTGCCCCACTGCCACATCCATCAGTTATGTGTAGTTTCAGCAAGTCCCACAAGTCCCGGCAGCCGGCACACACTTATGCCGCCAAATTAGATAAGCGGATGAATTCTGTCATCGGATGGACACATGCCAAATGGGTGTCTTATTATTATGATTATCGTTGCGATTGCGGTGGCGGTGGCGGTAGTTCCGTCCGCAGTCCGTAGTATTTTTTCTATGAATACCTGCATCTTTTCAATTCATAAAAGCGTAGCAAATTTCATGGTCACAGCCATAGAGCTGCAGCCAAATGGTCTTTCTGAATTAAAAAGACAGGATGCAGCCAAGAGATGGGGATGAGCGTAGATTCAGTGGTGGTGGCAGCGACGGGTAGCCGGTATAAATGGTAGGAGGTGTTAGATATTATGACTCTCTTGGCCCGGTGTGCTGCCAGATTTTTTCAGTAAGCTACATAGGTACAGGTGAATTGTGAATCTGTGTGTCTGAATCAACTTTTAATTTTTTATAACGAACAAAAACTATTCCTTGCTGTGAGTTGGCAGAATGATATTAAGTCAAAAGTGTGATAAGTCGCGTGATACTTTATGACATTTGAATGATTGCACATCCCACAGGGTGAAGATTAAATAACATCCGTTAATCTTTTGGCAAATACCTCATAATTTTTAATATTTTTGTTTTATTTTTAGAACACAAACAGCGGAAGATATGGTGAGTATAATTATATTGTGTTTACTACTTACGTGCTCGCTCTTTTACGACTAATTGCAAACATTATTAGAATTATGTCTTGAGCTAAGGGAGGTGATTTTATAAGATAAAAGTAAACTACATCGAACGCCAGAACAACGGCATAAAGTTTCTAGGATGCAATTGCATATTTCGAAGTGTTCAAATTTTCCCATTTAGAATTTTCTTCAAATTTTAATAAAACCAAAAGTGAATGAGGTATCATTAAATTAAGAAATTTATCAAAAAAAATTCCATTCATGCCATAATGTATAGATTGTCACATCATTCAAATGTCTAGCGCAACTTTGCTCAGTGGCGTGCACCCGAAATGTCCAATTTTGCATAAAGCAGTGCCGCATAAATCAGGTTCTTTGTAATTTGACCATTGACATTTATTATGACTTAAGAAATCTTCGCAATAAGAAGTCTAACGGGGCCAAATCGCACAATATCGGTGGAGAATTCACATCGCCGACGCGTTATCGCCATGATTTAACATCGGCCGATGGTCTGACCAACGTCGTTCTCAAAGAAGTATGGACCGACGATGCCACACCAAAAATACACACAAAACTGTGACTTTCTCTGGCTGCATTGCAATTAAGTGTATCTCGTGTGGATTGGGTTCGTTACAAGAAATGGGCCTAATCGCTTATATAATTTTTCGACCGAAATTGGGTTCAACTTCGAACTCCTCGAACTCCCAGTTAGTAAACATACGTCGCACGTTGTCTAAAATCATGAACTCTGAGCTCCTGAATGAATGAAAGGATGTTTTCGAAAACGTCAAATCAACTTCAATTTGATCGTCAAATGATTGTCATTTTTTGACGCAAATATTGCTGTCGTCAAAATGCAATCGTCCTGCTTGCACAAAATCTATTTGATCAACGTCAGTGAATTTTCTTGCAAATACAATTGACGTTTACGAACACGGTCAACAAAATTAAAAATGGATGCTAAAAAATTTTCAAAAATTATGGTTGAAAATTGGTTGGTTATAATTATCGAAAATAATGCATTTGCATGAAAATTTCGTTTTGGGTTTTCGAACAGTTGACTTTTGCAACATTCTGAAAATGCATTTTTGATGCAGATGACGTTTTCGAAAAAGGCTAAAGTTTGTGCGGGTGTAGCCCCAAGTCATGACATAAAATTTTCCAAGTTGTGAGTCTCCTGTATACCCTCACGGGTAGCGGCGATATTTTCAGCAAATCCTAAGCTTAGTTGAGATGCGAGTGCTGACGGATTATTCACTGAACGTGCTGAAGAGTATTCACGGAAGGACGATTATGGCGACCATAAAATGGGCTAAACGCGCTAAATGTTGATCGAACGGTCTTCTGTACAATGTACATGTCTTCATTTGTACATGTTGTTGAACGCTATAATCCTCCATGTTGCTTTGATTTAATAAATGGCAGCCAATTTGACAGAGATGTAACTTCAACAATATGGCCACAATCACTTGTTAAAGTTCGGAAATCTCTATTGAAAAAATCCTACATAAAGGGTGTTTTTTTAAGAAGCATAGGTCCATAAATTACAAATTATTGAAAAATGGTGTTTTTTTAGAGGCATAGGTCTATAAATTATTGAAAAAGGCTGGTTTTTTAAGAGACATAAAAATTGTAATGCGCAACATTATTTTCGGTGACAACGGACTTGAAAGTTCTCGGTTGTTTTGAGGTTAAATTGGCTCGACAATTCATTATGAATATACACAAACAGTTGGAAAAACGTTTGCTAATTGTTTAAATTTATATTGGGAGTTACGTGCATTTTGTAGTGCTCTCAATCGTCATTAATCACGATTAATTTGAGGAACTGTGGATCGTTTGAAACTGATTATTATATTATTGAAATGTGTCAAGTCGTCATTGTGCTCAACAATTAAACTTGTGCCCATTTACTTTTTCGAAAAATTTGTGTACAAATCTTGTGTGAAAATTGGAACTCCATATTTCGTTAATGTGTGCACCAGCTGCGGAGGTTACATGTCCGAAATCATATTCAAACACTAATGACAACACATTCATGTCGATTACAGAATTCGCAGAATTTTACTCCCGGTGAGTTTACTTGATCCGTTGACCTTTCGCATCCGCTGTAAAACTGAATTATGAAATTCGCCGGATGAACTACCTACATTGTCGATTCCTAAAATTACCTTATCATTTATGAACTTTCGTATCGACGCTGTCAAAATTAAATTTGTTAAACAAACACTTAAACATTCATTATGATAAGCTTTTGACCTACATTTTTCATTTCACTTTAGATTCGTCTCGAAATTGGCACGAATGTAAAATGATAGAAATTGTATGGAGTGCGAATGGACTGCGGATTTAGTAATACCAGATAAGTTGAACAGAATGTCGGTGGTGCAGGGATTGTTACCAACATTCCTTCAACTTTCTTTTGTCGGATTCAGTAATAGCAAAAGTTTGGAAATTAATTGAAACTGTCACTTTAGCTCATTCGCCGACTTCTGTAATAGGGGTGATTATCTTTCAAATAAAGCCAATTCCAAAGATATTGAAAATAATCTGTCTTTAATTTGAAATTAAAGTTATCCAGCTCTAAAAAAAACATCTTTTATGTATTGCAACAGTCTTTACAAAGTTTAAAAATGATATTTTAACATATCAACGATAGTTATCAATTGTAAGAATAAGAAGCCAACAGAGTATTTGCAAAGCAAATAGCCATCTTACCACCAGAGTAAGAACTAAAATTGTGTGTTATGCATGGAATAGCAAATAATTCAAATGATATGATAAGTATAGGCTAGTTTTTATAAATTGTTTGTCTAGCTTTAAGACAGTTATATACAAAAGTTAAAATTATAAGAAAATATGACATAGTCACTGAATTAAAAATAGGCCTCCTAAAACAAATGATTTTTTGGCAAAAATCCGGATCTAAATCAACATTTCCAGCGTCCAGTTATATATAACTCACCGCGTTATCTATCATCAGCTGATTGTCATTGATATAACTTTGACAGCTAACCACAGAAATTGGAAAAACTATCATTGTCATCTGGAAATCATTTAGAATTTGGCAGTTTAAGGAACGAACTATTGCGGTTCTTACATGTATCAGAACTTTCAATTCTGGGAAGGTGGGGATTTAAAATAAAAATTTCCGAATATTATTACAATGACAGAGAAGATTAAATATCTTCTTACAAAATACAGGTGCCTTCATATGACATATGAAGATGAACTTGTCAAACTGGACCATATAAATATGTTGGTCCGCCTTTCGTTTTTTTTTTTTTATTTTGCAGACAAAGATACATAAATATTAACCGCACACATTTTACATGAAGGCACTAAAATTGCATTTTGTTTCGAGAGTAATAAAAAGGAAGTCAGCATATCTGTATTGGAATTTGACAGTTTAATGAATTAAAAAAATAAAAATTGTTTTTTGACGTTTATAGGGTATTTTATTGACAACCCAGTGCATTTAAAAAAGTTTCATAGAAAACTTTTGCAGTTTGCGTTTGAGAACATCTTGCAATTGCATTTGTAACGTCAAGGTCTCGAGTTGGCTGTTTCTTCTAAATGCAAAACTTGCATTTGTACCTACCAATTTCGCAATTATAACTTTGTAGACTTAGTCCTTCTTGCGGATCAAGATATAAATAAAGAAAATTTATTTTAGTGCAATAGGTGGACATTTGCAACAAAATATTCTCGATACGTCAAAATTTAATTGTCCTTTAGATATCTGTCAAACCAAAAAATGTCAAATTTCGAATTAAATATCCTAAATACATGAAAATATAGATCTTTCGCCATCTGTCAAGCTATGAACTGGATCATGACTACTTTATTTACTTTGACAATTTCCATTACGAGTTGGGAATGATGTCAATAATATAAATCTCCGACAAAGGAAGTGATCTTAAGGTACAGAAACGTAAGAAGAAGTCATAGGATTTACTTCAGCGTGAGCACCATCTATAGCAGAAAAAAGAAGCTGATTACACTACTCTTTTCTTTGTTTGTGTCCTCTTTCGTCTTTTTGACATATTAGGTGTGAGGTGAAAAAGTGTAGCAAAATAAAGCTACGTTTCTACATCGCTCAATCAAACCGTCAAAAAGATGAAACGAACGAAAAAAAGAATCTTGTAATCAGGCTCCAAGAGTATAACTGAAGTACTATCTTTGTATATAAAACTTATAGTACTATCAAGAAGACGAAAGATTGTGGTGACATCTTAAGGCTAGGGACTGCAATTGCTAGATTTGTCTTTGCTAAATTTAATAATAAAATATTCCGTTTTTTACTACTTGTTTTGTATGTTATCCTACTCTCCACTGTAAAAGCGCGCGCCAATTTCTGCGCCACCACCAGGCTAGCGTTCGCAATACAAAATCACGCTCCATGAAAATACTATAGGTTATATATACAAAGGTACTATATTTTAGTGAACCTTTAGGACCGTTAACACTTCGTAATCAAAAATATATCAAAATGAGTTTTATAAGCCTTAGCGGTGATTAAGGTGAATTTTATTAGATTAATATACGTTTTCTGCAGACTTCGAATATAAAAATTTCATCTCATCTAAAATTTCATCTATGCTCTGACTTGGTGCACCATGGTAAAATTGCTAATATGAAGAAGAATTTTGACGAATCTGAACTCTAATGTTTTTCATGCATCAAATATTCATCATGATGTGCCGTGCCTGTCAAAGAAAAATTGAGAATGTGAACGCCCCTATATTGATTCTCCGAGCAAAATAGATAACATCTCTGTTTGATTATATGTATATAAACAAATTTAATGGCGTATCAAATAACATCCCTCTTTAAACATAAGTCTAATAAATTTAACATTACGTAGTGGAGTCAGTTGGCGCGTTCTTTTTCTAACAATAGTCGTTTTTTATTGGTAAGTTTATAGGCAGCGCAGTACAATTTTAAACTGTAAACAACAACAAAGGAATAGTGCATATAAATTAGCAAGTAATGAAAGTGCACATAATAGCGCTGATAAAGTTTTGGAGCGCCTGGATAACAGCGACACTCAAATTGGTTGCAGACATTTTATTTTGCGTGAGGTTGGCAGGTTTTGATTATTCGAGAATGCGTTCGGAGATATTTGTTCATTTTATGGTTTGTTTTCACTAGAGCCAAAATTATGTGGTTTGAAATATTAATCTACGATTAGACGGTAAACGTTAATAGTCAATGGTTGAAATGTTGTCTCTTAATGAGTTTGCATGATAACTATCGGTCACGTAAGAGTATGAATTTCATTGAAGGATGGCTGTTATGCCAATAGATTGAAAAGCATATGAAAAGTTAGGGAAAGACAATATATTTTTCGTCCTTGAAAAAACAATTGGAGGGCTTTGCGGTGACATTTGCAACGAAATCCATAAAATCCACAATTTCGATGTCTTATTTTTAATAACTGAGAAGATAAAACGATTTCCATAGAAACAACCAAAATGTCATCCCTATTCCTGGCGAAAACACTAATGCCGGATTTGGACGACTTCCAAGTTTTTTAAGACTTGACAAAAAAAAAATGGCTTCGTTTTAATATAAAGTAACTTAAATTTTCACCAAAGTTACTTAGCTGGGTTTTGCGTACGGGGCTTACGTTCATCAGCAAATTGTGAACATTTGTGAGAAATTTCAAGATACAACAAATATTGTATGACCACCATATTGCAAATCATGTAAGGAAGCATGATCTTGCTGATTTTTTCTGACACCGAGCCTTTATTTGACTTTGTGTACATAAATGCTATTATAAGATTTGATATTATTAATAATTTTTTCACTTGTTTGACAGAAAATTTGTCAGTGGTGTTAATTCAGCACAAACCTTATCCTAACGTTTCGAGTGAATTAATGGTTTTGACATTTGTTTTTATCAAACATTATCTTAAACATGTTTTTAAGAATTTTATTTTTCACCTATACTACATAATGTACATCCATCAATCTCAACTCTATTTCAAGTGGACATACGAAAACGTATACTTTTCCAACGCATCCTTTAGCTTATTAAAAAGTGGATTGTTTATTTGTTTTTGTAGGTTATGTTTCATTTTTTCGTTTTCTTTTCTTTTTACTTTATTTACTGAATGCCAAGCATACCAACTTTAAAATTGAAAGTAAAAGTGTATGTACATGCATATATGCAGTCAAAAAAGCATATAATTCGGACTTGCATTGCTGTACTATGTATAGATTACCAATAAAATAGGTTCGTTCCTGTACTTTGAAATTCTGTTGTTTTCTGTACATTTCTGTGAATTTTAGTCCAAAGTTCAACTAAAGGACACATACATATTTTTTTTTTCAATATTTAAAAAACAATGAGCGTTGAAGTTGACACATCTTAACCGTGAGCCCTGGCACTCATACTTGTTTTGTTTTGCGAACTTAATTTTAAATATATATATCTTATAAAACATGCTTTCTTATTTTTATTCTTATTTTAATAATAGAACTGAATAAATCTGGCCCTTTGCAAGATATTTTGAAACAATGAACGATTATAAAAGCTTCAATGTTTCAAAAGCGAAAGCATAAAAATTGTAAATTTTTGTCTACACGAATCCAATACTTGCCCAATAGAGCAATTACAAAAGAAAACCAAAATAACCCAACGATTTCATTTGGAAAGCCTGTAGTTAAGTCTCCTCCTCTACCTATAGAAAGGGGAAGTAACTGTCGAAATGATATCTTTCAATTTGTTGTGTTATTACCCTCAGTGGACCTCTTGGTTTTATTTTGTTAGCCTGTTTCCGATTAATTAAAATGTTTGAAAGTTTAAAAGGATCTATCGCATTTAACCTGCTTTTACTGTAATTAAATCGCCCTTATTAGATTTCGTGTTGTGTTTTTTTTTTAATAATTAGGAACATAATTTGTTTTACATTGCCATATCATAGGGGGTGTTCAATACTCCATACTTCTTGACTACAAAATTATGAAGAGTGATGCTTTGTTTACTTATGCAGCTCAAGTGTAAAATTTAAACAACAACCGCATGTGGGAAGGAAATATGGCTGCAGAGCAGACATCAATTAGTAAGTCAAATAGGTTGATTATTTTATGTCTTTAAAAAAGCCGCAGTGCTTTCTGACCTTGATAAAGTGTTCTTTGATTAATTAATTCTATTGAGTGTCGGTTTTTGTTTTGTAAAGTTTGTAAAATACCGCTTAATGTGAAAAAAAATAAAACAAACCTTGCAGAAGAAATTAAATATTTAAGTATATTTCTTTAAGATCTTTGTTTTTCGTAATGACAGATTTCTATTTCAAAACTAAATTCACAGCAGATTTGAAGCTTATAATGTTTGCAAGACTAAAAACAGGTAGGTACATAAATTAATGGCTTACCTACTTTGAAGTTGAGCCGAAAATGTTAATATAAATTTGCTTCAAATAGCACCGCCTTTCATTATTTCGTAAGAAAAATACTAAACTGTGTTTTCAAAAACAAACATATTTTTGAAAAAATTTTGAGCGTACGTTAATAAATTAAGTTCAATAGATTTGTGAAATTGAATTTTTTCCTTTAGTATTGCTACTGTTATGAAAAGTGCTGCCATTCGGAATATGCAGAAAATTGTAGGTTCCCTCCATTTTTGCAAACACGCACAAAGAAATGGTTGAGAGTTGTAGGTCACTAGGTTTAGGCCCTCTATGAGATGTTATGGCTTTTTATTTATTTAATTTTATTACCCAGATTAATTTTTTTATGAGAAGCATAATTTTTCTTAAATATTTTTGAAATATAATTTGGCAAATCATACAGTATTGTTGGCAATTCACTTGGTTTCTTAACAGAAGGACTGGAATTTCAACGTCATCGCAGGAGTGTAGTTTGTTATCAAACAAGAAAAGAAAGGGTTGCTTATTCATTTAACAAAAAACTTGGTTCCAAATAATTTTTAATGCACGACTCGATTGCAACGAACTTGCTCCTATGTTTAAAGGATTATAATTTTTTAATGGATAATTTTTAAATGGACGTTATGACTAAACAATGGCTAAGACAATGTTTTATTAGTTGGAGCTAAAAATATAATGCCATTATAAAATATTCATTTTTGGAAAAAATGTATTTAAATCCGTAATACCAATAGTGAGAAAGCCAAAAATCGAAAAGCCAAATTGTACCCTGGGTACGTTTTACTTGCGATATAGGTACCTACTATAGTCTAAAAGGCAAGTTCTCCATTTGGAAAAAAAATCAAACTCGAGATTTTGAAAAAAGTTGACAAGTCCGACAATTCCGTCTGTCTGTTTATATGTCTGTATGTCTGTACCGCGATCTAGAGTCTAAGCCACTGGACCTATTTTCTTCAAACTCGGTACTTAAGGGTCTTCGGTGATTCCCTAAAGTGGAAATTGAAATTTTTTTTTAGCTCTAAAACAATCGGTACCCCCCATACACCCGTATTGCAAAATCTTATTTTCTCGAAAACGGTTCTAACAATTTTGATAAAAAAATTAGGAGTGATATTATTGACATGGAGTACATTTTGGTAAAAAAAAAATTGGGGGAAACGTTATTAACAGTACCTGTCATAGAAGGGTTTTTTTTTGATTTTCGAATTTCGCATCAACGGCTCCAACGATTTTAACTAAAATTTTTATGCGGGAGCTCCTTTGCATTTTAAAAAATATAATCTAAAAAGTTCTTCGAAAAAATAGTTTTTTTTTTGAAAATTCAATACCTTGAAAACGGTTACGTGATCAAATTTATAAATTACGTTTTAAAATGTATTTTTATTAAATACACAAAAAACATGTTTCAGTGTGTCTGTATGTCTGTACCTTTCCCTACAGCCTAAATCACTAGACCTATGTTCTTCAATCCCGGTAGTTAAGGGACTTCGGTGATTCCCCAGAGGGGAAATTGAAAGTTTTTTTTTTATATCCAAAATGAATGGTACCCCCCCCTACACCCGTATTACAAAATCTTATTTATCGCGAAAACGGTTCTCACGATTTTGATAAAAAAAATTGAGTTAGATATTATGGATATGGACTACATTTTGGTAAAAAACAATTTGGGTACAAAATGATATAAAAGGTACCTGTCATAGAACGGTTTTTTTGATTTTCGACTTTCTCATTAACGGCTCTAACGATGTTAACAAAAAATTCACCAGGAGCCCCCTTAAGTTTAAAATAATATTGTATGTATATAAAATTATTCGAAAAAATATTTTTTTTTTGTTTTTTGAAAAAAAAAAAATCCAATTTATTTTTTGAAAAATCAATATCATGAAAACGTGTAAACGATTATTTTTTGAAATTATTTCCTAAAATCTATATTACCAAGCACTAAAAATTGGCATCCCAATTTTTTTTTTTTCGCATTCATACTTTTCCGTAAATAAGACGGCAATTCCATGCATTTGAACATTTTTATTTCAATAAATCCATGTTTTATATTTATAAAATGTATTTTAAATCCCAAAGTACTTTTACATAAGAGCAAGTTCGTGCGATCCAGTCGTGCATTTTATTTTTTCGAATATGATGAATGATAAAAGTTCACTAAGGAAGCGGAGTCGTCATAATACAGAACCTTCTACTGAAAATAACAACACGTATTTCCTGACACAAAACACAACTGAACAAAAAATAAAATTGAAAAATTAAACCGTAATACCCGTGCTTCCAGGAATGCTCATCAGTTTACCCTTGAACCCAATTTCGGACGTACTGTCAAGTACAGAGATTCTTTTTTAGCAGTACTACATGAATGTGGAATGCTTCACCCTGCTCAATGTTTCCCACACATTGCAGTGTGCAGACATTCAAAACCAATGTGCATCAGAATCTCTTTTCAAATCCTATCCTATGTAGAATTCACAATTCTATGTAGAATTAACAAAAGTTTCCAAGACCGGAAATAACATATGGTCAACAATTGACACCTGTCGGGTTTGAAGGAATCATTCGCATTTGTTAAAATATGTAAGCTTACTGTTGAAAATTTGATTTCAATTTGCACAAATTGCTGTCCTGGCTGTCACTTTTGAATTCTCTGTATTTAACTTCCAAGCACAATCTTTTGCAGTGCAGTGGTCAAAAAGTTTTGCTTATATTAGTTTGAGGCGAAGTTGGCGATTCTCCCAAAATTAAGATTTCATCTTTATACATTATCAGAATAGTGTTATGTGTTATGCAATGCATAAGGACTTATTCATCCACTATACATTTATTCGTATTTATAAAACATTTTTCTACCCATCATAGTTATAATATGAGCTTGTGTCAAATAAAGTACCAAAAAGTAAGAATCTATTACATTTAGCCTTCATAACACTCAGCTGTTTGTAAAGACAAAAAAAAAATCTTTTCTGTCGGTCGAATTTAATAAACAAAAATGGAACTACCTATAAAGCTTAAAGAATTCGAACAATTAACTTTTTAAGGTATGTCCTTATGTCCAGCACAATACTGGCAATCAGATTATTATTCATTTTATCCTAGCTGGAAATACTACTCAGACAACTTATTAAGGATAAAAATGAATAATTCAAAATAAAAATTGCAACACTAAAGCTAAGTGTACACGATTGGTAGATCTTACAATATTGTCAGATCTGTCAGTGAAAAACATGCTTAAAATGTCTTACAATCGTGTAGTCTTACAATTAATTGTCAGAAAATTTGTCTGACAATTAATTGTTAGATCATTGTCTGACAATTAATTGTAAGAAACCTGACAATCATGTGTACGCTAGCTGACAATCGTGTAATCTTCCAATTAATTGTCAGAAAATGTATCTGACAATTAATTGTAAGACGGTAAATTGTAAGGTATTTGATAATCGTGTACACACACAATTTATTGTCAGGCCTGCCAATTTTTATCGTTGTCTGACGTTTCTGACAATGAAGAAATTGTAAGATGTTCGTTTTTTAGCATCATACAATTTTTTCATTGTCAGAAAATTTGCAGCCAAGGTTTAATTGTCAGTTTGCATAACCAACAAAAACTGACAATTAATTGTGTGTGTACACGGTTGGTAGAAAATCTACCAATCTCTTACAATTAATTGGTAGGTATTAAGCCGGTTATCTGAAAATGAATTGTCAGCCAACTTCTGACAATTAATTGTAAGAGATTGGTAGATTTTCTACCAACCGTGTACACATACAACTTAATTGTCAGCTCATTGGTAGATAATTGTCAGACATTGTAAGGTCTTACAATATTGTAAGATCTACCAATCGTGTACACTTAGCTTAACACATACCATATGAAGAACGATGAGTGAAGGGAGATCACCAACAAGTATATTTATCTTTTTAATTCTGAACAATTTTTAATTCAATTCGATTTTAATATAATAGGGTAACATATTAGTTTCACTAAATAAAAATAACACAAAGTTTTAATTTCTAATTTTTGGTATCTAATCACAATAATTTAATCTGATGTCAAAGTATGTAAATGTGAAAGTTCAATAATAAAATGTCCTTTTGTAGGCACTATTCAACCTCCAAACGCGTTTAGCTTATAATGCCTCTATTCAACGTTACATAAGTTTTATAAATAACAATTTTGCGTTAAGAGGCATTATAAGAGCTGTATAGCATTATGTACTCATTATCATTCATACATGTTTTATTTATCACAGTCCAAGTTTGGATAGTATAATTCGACTTCTAATAAATTCGATGCCCTGTCCGACAGTATCCAAAGAATTGTCTCCCATTTTCCGCACAGTGAGATCGTTGTTACGGGCGATTTCAATGTACACAATTCTTTGTGGCTGCACTATTCTGGTCAGACAACACCCGAAGGAAGGTATGTCGAGATTTTTGCTGAGTTAAACAATCTGACTCAGCTGGTTGACGAGCCAACTCGGATTCCCGACGTTGCAGGTCAATCGGTCAACACTCTAGAATTGTTCCTTACTTCTGACCCTGATAAACACACCATAAGTATTTTATCGCCTCTAGGCACATCAGACCATTCTGTCATATCTGCGAATTTCTCGTGTCAACAAACTCCAGTTAAAGAAAAAAGCCCTGTGAGAACCGTTTGGCCGTACGAGAAAGCCAACTGGGACGGTTTCAACGATTTCTTAGCAAAATTTAACCGGTAACTATGCTTCCTCGATAGTGATGTCGATTCCAGTGCAGATATGGTCTCAAATCTTATTCTTTACGGAATGAGAAATTATATTCCGAATAGAATAAAATCTATCAAACGGAAAGAAAACTCCTAATTTGATTCGAGCTGTAAAGAGGCTATTAGGCTTAGAGAAGTAAATTTCCGTAGTTTAAAACCCAACCCTACTGAGAAAAACCGGAATAAGTACAAACAAGCTAAAAAGACCTATAACGTGCTTATCCGACGAACTAAATTTTTACATGACCAAAAATTACGGCAAAAAATACTGCAATGTCCCAAAGGTAGTAAAAATGTTTGGTCATTTGTAAAAAACGTACGTAACAGTACGAAATGCTCAATTCCAACGCTCGTTTTCAATGACATTCCTGTTGTAAGCTCGATAGACAAAAGTGACATGACTCCTCGTGCAGTTGCTAGAGTTCTAAAAGATCTTGACATTTTTACAAATCTGCTGGCCTGGATAGTATCGCTGCTATTGTTCTGAAGAGGTGTTCTTCGACGCTGGCAAAACCACTGCGTAAGCTTTTTCATCTATCCTACTATACTGGTCTCTTTCCGAGTGGATGGAAAACAGCATTTGTCCAGCATGTGACTAAAAAAGGCGAATCCTCCTTCCCCTCTAATTATCGTCCAATTGCACTTACGTCCCTACTTTCCAAAGTCATGGAAACGCTGATCAATTTTCAGCTTAAGAAATATCTTGAAGAACGAAAGCTCCTTAATGACCGGCAGTATGACTTTCGTAGCAATAAGTCCACTGGTGATCTGACGGTATATCTCACCGAAGAGTGGAACAAATCTTTACATCGTTTTGGAGAAAGTAAGATTATTGCGCTTGATATTTTAAAGGCATTTGATAGAGTTTGGCATCAAGCTCTCTTATCGAAAATGCGTGCATTTGGTATCGAAGAATCTCTTCTTCGTTGGATTAGAAATTATCTTTCGGACCATTCATTACAAGTAGTTTTGGACGGTTTCAAATCTGATATCCACAAAATAAATGCTGGTGTGCCCCAGGGCTCCGTTTTGTCTCCGACACTCTTCCTTATGTTCATAAATGATCTTTTGTCTGAAACTTCTAATCCACTTAATTGTTTCGCTGACGACAGTACCCTCAGCTTCTCATAATCGTTTTTAGATTCACATCCTTGTCCTTCAGATGTGGACTTCCAACGGTAGCGTATGATAAGCTCATTAAATTCTGATCTTGACAGCATTGTCTAATGGGAAATCAAAAACCGTGTAGAATTTAATGCCTCAAAAACTCAATGCTGTTTACTGTCGTTAAAGCGCAACCCTCCCCTAATGCCACTTTCTATAAACGGCACTTGCATCGAGGAGACTGATCAGCTTTCAGTTCTAGGTATGTGCATCACAGACCATCTTTTGTGGAGTGATCACATATTTGACGTCGCCAAAAACGCTGCTAAGTTATTAGGCTTTCTCCGCCGATGCAAGAAATTTTTCACCCCATCTGATCTGGTTGTTATATATATAAAAACTTTATTCTTCCGAAGCTCGAGTAGAATTCCCATATCTGGACAGGTGCTCCAAAAACCCACTTGAGTCTCTTGGACAGAACTCAAAAGAGAGCTATAAAAATAATAGGTGACCGTTGTCTAACTGAAACATTTGTATCCCTCCAGCACCACCGCAATGTTTGATGTCTATCATTATGTTACCGATATTTTCACAAACAGTGCTCTAGTGAAATAGCCAGTTGTATTCTTCCGCTGAAACAATTCAACCGTAATACCCGTACTTCTAGGAATGCTCATCAGTTTACCCTTGAGTCCAATTTCGGACGTGCAGTCAAGTACACAGAATCTTTTTTTAGCCGCACTACACGAATGTGGAATGCTTTACTCGGCTCAATGTTTCCCACTCATTTCAATGTCCAGACATTCAAAACCAATGTGCATCGGTATCTCCTTTCTAATCGTATCACATTTTCCTAATTGCTCGCACTGTGCTTAACATTATAAGGGTATTCATAACCCCTTAAGTGCGCGTATAATATAAAAAAAAAACATGTGTTTATAAATATGGCTGTATATCTTTTATTTTAATGCTTCCGTATTCAACACCACACAGAAGGCATTCAATAACCTCGTCCAAAAAAAGCAAAAAAACACGGACTAAGATGGCATCCCTGCCAAACTCCGAAATTCTTTTTTAATATTTTTTTAATGTTTCTGCCCCATTAAATCGGCGTCCATTTTTGTTTGTTGATGCAGTTTTTCTAGTGCTTTATATACATATATATAATATATAATTTATATAATAGTGCTCTTCTGTCCTCTTTATCAAAGGCAGCTTTTAATTCAACGAAAAAAGGAGTACAGTTTGTTTTATTTTGGCTAAGCTTTGAACGGGCTCAATTTCCTAGCACAAAAATATTCTCCAATGTGAACTTTTTTAAAACCGGATTGGAATTCCTTTAGTTTATTATTTATGTTTACCCAATTATTAAGCCTATTATTAAGAAGCGATGTAGGACGCATTTAAAAACGAAATTTCTCTGTAAAATTAAGAATCATATCAAGTGCTTGCGTAAGTTCTTCTTTTAATAATGCAGAAGAATGTTTAAAAAATTCTATTGATATACCGATTTATCCTACTATTTTGCCATTCGTAAGTACATATATCCAAAACAACTTATTCGACTACTGAAAATGTAATTTATTCATCTTATATGTTATTCCGTATAGTTATGGTCTTGCATAGTTCCTTGATAAGTGGTCATTATAATATGAACGAATCGAAGTCTTCTCTTAAAACTTATGTCGGTTTACTTTACACACTAGGGATTTTGATACAGGATCAATTTTTTCTTTTGGTGTGCGTATTTCATATACATAAGTACATGTAAATCCCTCTGTTTATTGAATTTATTATTATTATTATTATTATTATTATTATTATTAAACAGAATTTGCAAAAAACAATGGGTAAACCAACCTGATACTTCCGTCCAAATTTCATAGTTTGAACTTCTGGCTTTCATTTTTTCTAAACCAAAACGCTCTATTTTCACACTTTAAGCCTAGTACGCAGCAGCGTTGCCGCCAAAAAAAAAATTTTCGTGCCACACTCTTTGAAAAAACGTGCCATTTGTGACATTTTCGTGCCATATGAAAAAAACTCAATTTTAATTAAATACTATTGCAAGCAAATAACAAACAAAAAATCACTTCCTCTATTCGTGTATAGGTATTTTCCAGAAACAGGAGTTTTTGGCAAGTTTATAATAGGTAATGAGTATGTATTATGTTTAACTACCTTTATATCACATCACATGATGAGTACCTATTATTATTATTTAAAAATATAAAGACGTAATAAAGCTTTGTTATAGTAAGTTAAATAAATAAATTATCTGGAGGTCTGAAATTTTGACAATTATAAGGCTTAATAATTTCATTATATGACATTATAGCATTAATTGTTTTGTATGACAGTCTGTTTTGGTTGTTTGTTTTAATATTATTTACCCTTGGAATAAATATATGGGGAGAGAGACTCAACAACCTAAGATTTGCAAATGATATTGTTTTGATTTCCGATACACCAGACGATTTACAACAGATGTTAATCGACCTTTCTACTGAATGTAAAATACACGGACTTTCATTAAATCTTAAAAAAACCAAAGCAATGACGAACCATTATAAGGAAAGACATCTTATTTCAAAATGAAAAAATAGACTATGTTGATGACTATATCTACCTAGGACAACTGAAATCTTTCACACAACAAGAAGACAAAGAAATAAAAAGACGAATAACTAATAGCTGGAAGCAGTATTGGAACATTAAACAAATTCTCGACTCAAAACTTGGCAAAGACACGCAAAAACACATCTTAGACTCAACAATACTTCCAGTAATGATATACGGTTTGCAAACTATAGGACTTACTTCAAAATCTCTTGAGAGCATCAGGATATGTCAAGCAAAAATAGAAAGGCGACTAGTTAACATAAGGACTGTGCAACGAATAAGAAACGATGAAATAAGAAGACGAACAAATATTACAGACGCAATTCAAAGAATAAAACAATTGAAATGGAGTTGGGCAGGTCACATCTCAAGAATACAAGACAACCGATGGACAAAAATAGTAACGAAATGGACTCCACCACACGAAGTAAGACCAAGAGGAAGACCAAGAAAGAGATGGATGGACGATCTAACACAATTCAACAATAACTGGTATAATGACGCAAAAAATAGAGTTATATGGACAACAATGGGGGAGGCTTATACCAAACTGACTTAAATCGAAAACAAAATACCTGAACGAAAATTTGCTGAAAATTATATTATTTATTTAAACCAAAGGTTACAAAAAAAAAATAGAAAAGATAGAAATTGAAAATATAAAAAAAATAATATTGTAGACAAAAATCATTAAATATGTATATATATTGTAAAAGAAAAAAGACGAACGAAAATGAAAATATGTAACTTTAAATTATCATTATGTTATATGCCCGAAATATATTTCAAATAAAGGTAAATAAAGCTTATAATAATAATAACCCTTGAAAACAGTCTCTCTGCTGATGCACTACCACTACCATGAGGCAAACTAAGAAGAATCAACATAAATTTTGAATTATTAATGAACCTAGAACATTTTTGAATCTTCAAGAAAAATACTTTCGACTAGACCAATCTCAAAAAATTTTCTTATTTCGCCAAAAAGAACATCTTTCTCGCACTCTAATAGATAAGAAAATTCTGATACCAAAATATTGAAGTGTGACAAAATACTTTGTATTTTTTGATTATTTTTTAAAAAGGTCAATGATCTTAAACGCCTTTAGGTAAAATAATGAAAAAAAACGTGCCATATTGAAACTTTTCGTGCCACCGTGCCATGAGAAAACTTCCGTGTCAAAATGGCACGATCGTGCCACATCGGCAACGCTGGTACGCAGATCGCGCTAAATTTTATCTCCCACATTTTTCTCCAAACATCAGCTAAAATCAAAGCTAAATTCTGACATAAAAACTTTGTGGAGAATGTGTCACAGAAAACAGCTGTTCTCTAAATGATTTTTTTTCAAAAATTGAAAAGAATTTGGTTTAAAGTATGATTTTTTAAGAATTATGAATGAAAACGAATGAGAATTATGAATTATGAGAGATTTTTGTTGTGGAAAATCTTGTAAGAGTCCCGTCACAAAATATTATTCCATTTCAAATTAAAATTGAAATTTAGCTCGAGAATAAATGTGCCAGACAATTATTTCGTGCGCTAAATTTTGAGAGATAAGTTGTGTACACTTCGAAGAGAAATTTTGATTTTTTAGCTGCAGCAGCGTACCTCTCGGCTAAAATGCTTGACATAATTTTAGCTTAGCTAAATTTTGGAGAGAATTTTGTATGAAAGATAAAATTTAGCGCGATCTGCGTACTAGGCTTTAGCTTTAATTTTCTTAATCTAAAATAAAAGACGCACAAACCACAGGGCTTTAATTCGTAACCACCCTAGATATCCTACAACTAACAAATTGATTTATGCAATTTTTTTGTATTCTTCGTTTCTTCACTTTTGAATATTAAAAAAACACCCTCTGTTTTTTTAAAAGTTAATTAACAAAGACTTCTACATATAGCTAATTTTTGTTTTAATTCCAACATGTGTTTCGAATTTTTTTTTTTTTGACAAACAAAATGGTTATCTGCTATCTCTACAAAAACAAGAATTCTAACCATGACATTGTTCTCATCAAAAACTATTCCAGATACACATAGATACGAGTATACTATCGTATCTTCAAGATACTCTCGTCAAGATAAGAAATCAACATTTACTTAAAACTAAGAAAATTCAACTGATAACAATCATCTCTAATCTGCGTTTTCTCTCTCTCTCTCGATGTTTGACACATAATTTCAATTTCACTTTCACATCACTCAAAAATAGAAAAAAAAAAAAATAAAAAAACCAACATACCATCCAAAGCCTGTCAGTGGCATTGCAAATATCAAAATTGCAATAACCATAAGTAGCCGCATATCTTAACTTTCACTCGCACGTTCTAACATCGATGCGACTTGAGATTCGTTCGTTTGTTCGATATAAAATAATTTCACTCAAAGCTCAAGGAAGGAATTTTGAAAGTAAGTTCAACTTTTTCGAGGATTTCGATTTGAAATGAGTTTTTTTTTCACCACTAAGCACGGAAACACTAGACACAAGATCCTTGCAGAAAGGAAACAAATAGATGACGAGTCCCAACGTTTTCTTGCACAACTTTATCGCCGACTTTAAGTGTGTTACAGTTTGCTTCTTAGGCAAGCTTCACTGGATCTAACTTTTTCCTTAAGCGCAGTTTTATAAAAAGAATGACGGCTTTTAAGAAGCTATATTTTTTTTTTTGATTTTGTTCTGAGTGTTATCTTAAAGTTAATCTCCTTTCTGGAGACGGCCGCCGCCGTTAAGCGTATCGTCACTACAAACGAGCGAAAAATTATATCGCGCGCGTACGAAACATAAAAGCGATTTTGTCTCTCATCCGAGAAACGAACGAAAATTTCTTTGGAGCGATTCTGCAGCCCGCACCGAGGAGTACCTATCTATAGCGAAAAACAACCTGCTGTAGACTGGGACCGGAGCTGGAGCTTCACTTCACCACTTAATGGTATAGAGTGTGTTCCGATTCTATACATAAATGCTATACACACAGATTTTTTACGTTTTTTTTTTATTTTTTTTATTTTTGATATTCCCGTCTTGATTTTTTTGTTTTATTTATTTTTTGTTCTCCTTAGTATTTTATTTTATTTGTTTTTTTTTTTTTGTAATAAACTAACAATCGCACGAAGAACCAGCGAGAGTATCTTCTCGTTTATACGACACACAGAACTAAATGAAACTAAGGGAACAAGATGTATTCTTCATTTTTATTCGTTATTCGACTGCGAGTATAAGAATGTAAAGTATAGGTACGTCTTGGGCTTGAGAACTTGAGATACATTAACAAAAAAAAAAGCACCAACGGCGGCATCTATACGACGACGCACGGACAACACAAAAGTGTGTTCTGAGTTCTTATATTCAAAATTTTGTAGATTTTTTTATTTTATTTTTTTTTCGCTTTCTTGGCTTTTTTTTATTCTTTTACATACGTCGTGATAGGTGAATGAAGGTGTTCACTCATTTTTATGAATGTAAATCTCGAGCACCGAAATTGCTCTCTTTCACTCAAGATTTTTTTAAATTTTTTCTTGCTCGCGACATTAGGCTTTTTGGGTTATCTTGATCTCATAGATTACAACTTTTTGAGTGGATTTGGGGGAGCAATTAGTAGTGATGTTGAAGATAACTGTAAGATGTAAATTAAGTTATTCTCATTGATAGAAGATAAATGGGCTTGATGTTGATGGTTTGCCAGCAAGTTAACACGTAAGTCAAGGGCACACACTTTAGCCCATGCGTTAGTGGTATGTTAATTTAGAGCTTTCCGCTTGTTTATAGTTTGTAGATTAAATTAATTAAAAAAAAAAGATTTTTGTTGCGATAATCGATTTTTATGGTTTTTAGATGAATATTTTAAATTGAATCTTCGCCAAAAAAGTCCATGAATGTCAGGTCTTTGTTGGGCTAAGAACGGTCATTTTTCAGTCAGGATGATGTTGACTCTTTAGTTCATAATATAAATGAAAGAAGATTCTTATGTGGCTGAACTTGTATTGTTTAATATAATATTGGATTTTATTTTGCTCTGAACTTGGTCTTGTTGTTCAAGGCGATAAAGTGGGGCATAAAATATAAGGTTAATAGCACAAGGTGGCCCAAATTTTACTCTCCTATGTGGAGATTTATTGCTTGTTATTTGCACACACTCAAGGGATTATGTGTTTGTGGCGTTTGCCTTTTTATTAATTTTTTAAATTTAAATAAATTTTAATGAATTAAAA
Source organism: Philhelius festivus (assembly GCA_963931855.1). Lineage (NCBI taxonomy): Eukaryota > Metazoa > Arthropoda > Insecta > Diptera > Syrphidae > Philhelius > Philhelius festivus. Next base: position 57,036,089 of record OZ007554.1, read on the forward strand.
ATAAAAAATAAAACACGACTTGCTAAAAATTGAAATTTGTTTTTATTCGGCACACGCAATCTGACGTCTTAATTCAACTAGAATAGAATTGACATCCGTCAGACATCCATTTGACGTTTTACTGGTTTTGACGGTGGTTGCGTTCATTACACATCTTTCCTATCCTTCTTTCTCTTCCTTAACTTCACGTCCGCGCTGTGTTGAAACATTTAAAGGGTAATCATAATCCTTTGAGCGTGTGTAGATTATAGAAAAACAAAAAAAAAATCATATAATAGATCAGGATTTCCGCTGGTTGCGTTCTTTATTTTGAGCTCATGATTTCAGCTAATTGCTTTCAACATTATGACTACCCTCATAGTATGACGGTGTAACACAATACGAGCGTTTATGTAAAGTGGGGAGGATTTAATAGGAGATGTCGATGCACATTGGTCATTGGTCTTGTAAGTCGAGAGGGACAAAATATTCCACATTCTAGGAGTGTGAGTTAAGAAAGAAGCTCTCCACACGGTTAAAAATCCTGGCGTTAAATTTAATATTTTTTGGGTTGCATATATGACCAGTCCAAAATGGTATTTAAATGTAATACTTTGAATATATTTGATTTTCAAACTCAATAGAATACATATTGAATTTTAATACTGTTTTGTATTAAAAAACAAGTTCGTATTATTAAATAGTAACACGCATAAGTATTAGTATTTAAACCAAAAAAATAAAATTCATCACTTCTTGTATTGGTTTTAAATGCATTTATATTAGAATTTAATACGCTGGATATTGAAAACATATTTTTTCATTTAAATTGAATATATTTTTTACTCGTTTTAAGCCCAAAGAGAGTTTAAATGTAATACAAGATTATTAAATCTTAATACTATTTAAGGTTTCATTGGATTACTTTTGAACCCACATAGTATTGAATACTAATACCTATTTATTAAATTTCAATACTATTTATAAGATTTGATTGGATTACTTTTGAACCCAGATAGTATTGAAAATTAATAGCAGATACTCAGCTCCCGCCATCACTTACGCCCTTTGAGAAGAATCCTTTAGCGTACTCATCCAAAATGTATGCCGCTGTGCTTGTTTTTATAAATGCTTTTAATCCCTGTAAAATTAGGAAAATTTTATTTATATAGGTACATTAAATTTACTATTGAAAAAGTTACTTACTTCTTTGTATAAAAGAAGAGAGCTCCCAATTGCTGCTTCTTGTTTTTTTCAAATTTTCACTTATTTGATTAGGAGGCTCTCCATCAGCAGTGTCAAGAACCACAAGGAAGCAGGCACAGCCTGAATACTGCCGCACTATATCGCACAAGAAATCCACTGGAATCAGCACACCGCCGTCTCGATCTTTCAAAGTAAATCCGTTCACCAGTTCTTCGTTTTCCAAGACTAAAACAAAAAAAAAAATTACATAAATTAGCACCGCTTGCACTCTCCAGGAAATAAATATATGGCACTTAAACTTGCTATTTATTACTTACTTGAAAGAAGGATATCTTCATTTGAAACAATTAAGGATTCAGATGATTCATGCGTCTGATTTTTTAAATGATTGTATTTTTTTCCACGTTTTTCACTTTAATGTAAATCCCAACTAAATTTTCCATTAGGAACTCCATGTTGTCGACCGACGACGCCGACGTGTTGAAACAAACTAACGGAGTTTTTTTCGACAAAATTATACATATTAAAAATCAATACCTACATATGTATTAAAATCTAATATTAATGTGTTCAAAATTAATACCTCGATATTCAATTCAAGTACGAGTTAAAAAGTATTTCTTGAGCATTGAGTCAAAAGTTTCGGCCTAAATAAAAAATTTATTGAATTTTAATACAATCAAATATTAAATTTCAATACATTATTTTATTATGTTCACTTTTAACCTGATATTCTACTAAAATCAAATAACAAATTATTGAAATATAAGTTTTCAATAATAATGGTATAATAGATTATAATATAGAAAAATTATATTTTAATATTTGAAGATTAAATTTTAGTGGAAAAGTATTAAAAAAACATTTTAGTGGGATATGTACTGAGTTTTAATACCAAATTATTACAAAAAATGTTTAATAAAGTTTGAATATTAAAAACAAATTATTCATGTATTGCATACGGCTGTAATACGAGGGCCGTATTAAAAAACATCCCAGAATTTTTAACCGTGCATTTATCTCTGTACGTCCGAAGTTAGGCTCAATGGTAAACTGGTGAGCTTTCCCAGCTAGCGGAATTTTTTGACACATCTACAGTGAACATTGGAAAACGTGAACTAATTAAAACCGAGGGTGTTCATGTTTTTGAGATTGTTCATGTTTTGGAATGTAACATTTTATGATTAAAATAGTATTCCTACCGTATTGTCTTACTACTTACTACTCCTCTTAAAAAAAAACATATTTTCTTTCATTTTATCTTTTTTTTTGCTTGCAGTAGTGTAGATTTATGAATATTTTTATATTTTTACACATACTGGTACCTACGGGTTCATACTGGTACCTACGGGTTATTAAAAAAATTGATTAGATTTCATTTTTAAATTAGAACGTTTTACAAATAAAAGTTTTATTTAACAAATAAAATATTTAATTTTTGTCTGTTCTATTTTTTTTCCAACATTTTAAAAACTACAATTTCTCTTAGGCCTTTATGTCGCTTTGGTAAAAACCTTCATCTGAACACCATTCCAAATCCTTTTTAAATATTTCATATTACGCAATGTCAAATTTATGGGGCCCCCGAAGTTTTAAAAAATTAATTCAGTGCATTTTTATGTAGAAATGTTGAAAAAATGTCTGTTCACGTTTTAGAGCTTTTCGATTTGTTCACGTTTTAGAGCAGTCAATGTAAAAATTAAATTAAGAAAAAGAAAGAATGGCGACGGGCGTTTCAACGGTGTTGAAGAGAAACAAAAGCTTCGTTAATGGATATGTTTCCTATAAGTCTAAGCGCTCTATGATGGATTCTAATCCACAGACTAAATCGACAAATGGAGGCACCAGTCCAGATATGAGAAATGACTTATAGATAATAGCCAGATCAGAAGATGGAAAAAGTTTTTCTGCATCTTTTATGAAAACCTTAGCATTTTGCTACGTTTTTGGTGAGTGAATTACGACAACACACATACCGACTATGGAAAGTTTTACAGTAACTTCGATGCGAATGCCCTTCATCGATAGACAGCTTTGTGTTTTCGAAGCTTTCGAAGTTTTCAGAGAATTATCTTAATATTTCTTATTGTGATAGAAGGGTCCATAACAGGGGTGGCCGTGGCGCGATGGTTGTGTGCTCGCCTGTCAATCTCAATGTAACAGGTTCGATTCCTGCCGTCGTCTATGTCGTCTTTAATTCCATTAAAACCTTCTATAAATTATCATCAATGGGATGCTGGTTTACTCATTACATGTTGTTTAGGCATAACACTAACAACATGTGATTGAGTTAAACTAGTATGCCCAACAAGGATGAAAAACGAATAAAATAATGCGAATTATAAGGGACATAGAAATAAGACACAGAAATTCTCCGCTTTAGTTCAGCCGCCATCCCTGGAGATAAAAAAATCTGAGACAACCACCTTCAGTCTCAGAACATCGTGCCACACATCTTTCCTATCCTTCTTTCTCTTCCGTAACTTCACGCCCACGCTGTGTTGAAACATTTGAAGGGTATTCATATTCCCTTGAGCGTGAGTAAATTATAAAAAAAAAAAAAAAAAAAAAAAAACAATTATGCGTGAAACAAAATACCGGGCAAATTTTGATTTTAAAGAATTAAAATAAACAAAATTTAAATTTAAATTTATTATATATTATTTATTTCGATTTAAACTTTTTTATCACAACATATATTTTTTTCTTCTTTTTACTTATTAAGCGACGCGTTTCGGATCTGCATCCATCTTCGGGCTTTTTTCGTTGACTTTGATGTTATATGTTGTGATAAAAAAAGTTTTAATCGAAATAAATAAAATATAAAAAATTTCCATTTAAATTTTGTTTACTTTAATTCTTTAAAATCAAAGTTATACACTCAACATGGAGACTGAACTACAAAGAAATATACCGGCCAAATGCTCGCCACGGCTTCGGTCGCATACCTCTAGCCGATGGTCCATATTTTCAATGACTCTGAAATATAATTGATGTTCAATGTCGTTAATGTGCCGAATTATCTTATCCTTTAGCTCTTGAATTGTTCTTGGCTTATCAACGTACACGTTTTCTTTTAAATATTTCCAAAGGAAGAAGTCCAACGGTGTTAAATCACATGATCGTGGCGGCCAATTAACATCGCCATGACGTGAGATACAACGGCCATTGAATTTCTCGTGCAAAAGAGTCATTGTTTCGTTGGCTGTATGGCAAGTGGCACCATCCTGTTGAAAGCACATATCGTCCAGGTCCATATCCTCAATTTCTGGCCACAAGAAGTCTGTTATCATCTCGCGATAGCGAACACCATTCACGGTAACTGCTTGGCCGACCTCATTACGAAGAAATACGGCCCGATGACACCACCAGCCCATAAACCACACCAAACAGTCACTCTTTTTGGATGCATCGGCTTTTCAACAATCACTCGTGGATTGTCATTTTCCCAAATGCGGCAATTCTGCTTGTTAACGAATCCGCTGAGGTAAAAGTGTGCCTGGTCGCTGAAGATGATTTTCTTTGTAAAGTCACCATTCACTTCCGTGTAAATTCAAATCTTTATTCAAAATTCGCATCAGTGATGTTCGTGAGATCTTCAATTGTTGGGTCGCGAGCAACAGCAATGTTTTCCGCAGAACGAACTGGCCGAGCATGCACAGGTATTTTCACATTTCCTAAGGACCCGTACAATTCTACCGACTGTGAACAAATTTGGCCGATTATGCTGACCAAAAAAATTACGAAGTGCACGAAATGCATTTTGATTTGAACGCCCATTTTCGTAAAAGGCCTTAACAATCTTAACGTTCTGCTCATTTGTGCACCTCTCCATGGTTGAATTTGTCAAACTATGAATTGAATAAGAAGTTTCAGAAAAGAGACCATTTATGAAGGTAAGGAAGAGTGTCGGAAACGGTGCCCTGTGGCACACCAGCATTTTTTCAGGAATATCAGGAGAGAATCATCGAATCGATTACAGAACACTTATTTCTTTTGTTATTCCTTTTTCTCGAAAAATTCATTTTTTTTTTTTAAATTTTGGAATGCACTTATTTGAACCTATCATTTAGAATAGTGGTGTAATGACGTCAAAGTTACAATTCAAAAAATAAACACGATCAATTGACCTTTTCCCATGATTTTGAGTTTAGTCTTTTTCTAAAAGTCTAGAGCACATGATATTCAATTACCATATATACTTTTATCCCTTATATCCTTTTATCATTTATATTTCTGTGATGTTCGGTAAAAACATGATAACTCCATACAAAATTAAGCACTTTACATCGAGCTAGAATCTAATTGCAAAATCATTTTTCAAAGAATATTTTCTTTAATTTTGAAGTCAAGTCGTTTACGCCCAAGGTCTATGTAAAATGGACTTAAAAATGCAAATTGTTTTATGGACTTATCATGTTTGCAGCCAAAACCACAGATTTATTTTATAATATATGATGTTGTTGGTGTTGCCGTTCATTTTTTAATTCCAAGCCATATTTAAAAAAAAAAAATAACCCAAAAAAATATAAAATTGGATAAAAAATTCCGAAAATATTTTTGAAATTTTAAATAAGCTGCCTTGTAAGTCCACAGTTAAGAAAACAGTTTCGTGAAAAGCAATATTAAACGCAGGTTCTGGAAACACTTTTTTTCAGAATTTAAAACAAACAACAGCAGACACAAATTTTGTTTTTGATCAAAATCATTAACGTCGTTTTCGCTATAAATAAACTTTCTAGAATGTTGTTTGCAAGCTACCCTTTGCCTCTAGGAATTCACATAAGAATGTTGAAAGATATAATGGTGTATAGGGTGTTGTTCGAAGTTCAGATACACTTGATCGCTTAAGTCATAATTATAATTTTAACTTCTGATTAAAATCTACAAAATTTGTATCTGCATGCATTTTTTGTTTGTAGATTTTTAACTGTAATATATAGCTATTACTAAATGACAATTTATCGATTTGTAAATCGAAATTTTTAACAAGTACTTTTAGTACTTCTATAAATAACCTTTATCTATATATTATAAAATACAGTGTGATCGTTAGAGAGTTTCTTTTGTTCAACTTTTGGCGAGTTCGTCAACTTAACAATTTCCTAAAATGCCACTGTGGCCCGTACTAAGTGGAGGTAAATTTTAAACTGCAGATTGACAACCGTCAGTTAAGGGCTATTATTGAGTTGGTAGAGACAGAATCAAGAGGTTTAATTTTTGCTTGGCTATCCTAGGAAATGTGGATATCTTTAATCTTTATTTGATATCACGTTTTATTTGAGCCAAGACAGGTCTTCGTTAATCGAAAAAAGTTCCCTACAGTAATTGTGAAGACGAAAAGAGACACTTCAATTCAGTCTGTCTTAGTAAATACCTTCAGTGACCTCGTCATTTGTTTTTGATCTATTGGTCTAAAAATGGATTGAATCATCTTCTTCCAAAATTTCTCTTGAAGTTATGGTTATCTGATAGTTTTTATCAATTTGAATAGATGCAGCTTTGAAATGAAGGTGGTTGGATGTTGTAGGAACTGGGGGCTTCGAGCTGTATCTTTTCCTACACAACAAGTGCTTACATTACCTCCACGTTGGTAACCGCTGGATACTGGTCTTGGCTCTATGTCATGACTTGCTAAACTCGTAAATGCAAGTGTTGACCAAGGAAAGAATTGCAACACCAAGCCTATGGCCCTACAGATTGGAGGTAAGTGCGTCGGGCTAACGTCCCGGCCACAGTAAAAAAATACCCATTGTTATGAGAGAGACGCAAGAAGCCTCGGATAACGACCCCCATCAAATGGCAACCAGACCCGGAAGGAAAATGGGCTACGATTTACGAGTATACACCTGGAATGTAAGGACACTCAACACGCCAGGTGCTACTCAAAAACTTGAAAATTATAAGGCAGATATTACCGCGATCCAGGAGATATAATGGATAGGATCAGGAATAGCGAAAAGAAAAGATTGCGACATTTATTACCGCTGTCATCTAAGATTTTACTAGTTAAGATACGGATTCGTCGTGGGAAATCGACTCAGATCCGCATCAAAGCTACTTTTTAAAACATCAGCCTAATATGTGCACACGCCCCTGCCGATGAAGCTGAGTAGTCTAACAAAAAGGAGTTTTACGATCTCCTAAACGGAGCCTACGGAGCCTGTCCAGAGTACGATGTCAAAGTCGTGCTCGGAGCCTTCAATGTTAAAGTCGGGAAGGAAAATATCTTTGGAGGATTAGTTGGAAAGCACAGCCTCCACGAAACGACAACAGATAACGGCTTCTAACTAATCGACTTTGCTGCTCGAAATACGGTGATAAGTAGAACTAGGTTCTCCAGGCGAAGGATACACACAGCAACCTGGCGATCTCCAGATGGTCAAACCGCCAACCAAATGGACCACGTGCTAATTGGCGCAAGGCACGCGTCGAACATCTTGGACGTGCAAACTTTCCGGGGTGCAAACGTGGACTCTGACCACTTTCTTGTTGTGACAAAGTTCAGAGCCCGACTGTCCAACGAAAATAAAGCGAAGACCGCCCAAAGGAAGAAATTCAATATTGCATGCCTTAGCATACCTGATAAAGCCGGGAAACTCTCTGCCGTACCCCCAGCCACAAGCATCAACAATCAGTGGAACCAATATCGCGACGTCATTGAGGAGGTAACCGAGACCATCATAAGCTATCAACCACCTAGAAAAAAGAACCCATGGTATGATAATGAATGCGCGGTATTGAAGCAGAGACGGAAATTGCACGAATGCAAATGTTGCAACGATGTCCTGATAGGCTGCATGCATCAGCGCATTAACCAAGTGTGGGAGAAGGAAAGTATGCCCGACGACTGGTCAAATAGTTCCATATGCCCAATCTAAAAAAAAAAAGGAGATCCTATGTCCTGCAAAAACTACAGAGGCATATCCCTGCTTAATATTGATTACAAGATCCTATCCACCGTACCATGTGAGCGTCTTAAACCTTTCTGCAACACTATGATCGGCACGTACCAGTTGTACCAGTGTGGCTTCAGGCCAGGCAGATCAACGATAGACCAAATATTCACATTGAGGCAAATCCTGAAAAATACCAACGAATTTCAAGTCGAGACCCAGCATCTTTTCATCGATTTCATATGATAGCATATATCGGCAAGAGCTTCTATTAGCAATGTCGGAACTGATCCAGCTGTGCCGCATGACGTTACAAAATACGCGGTGCAACGTGCAGATGGGTAACAGCTCATCTGAGCTATTCCAGACGTGCACAGGGTTCACACAAGGAGATGAGCTATCATCTTCAACAAGTCTTCCCAACTGCTTGGCTATGCGGACGACATCCACATCACCGGCTGCTCCAAACTACGGCGACCAGGCGGTTGCAGACGCGAGAGCTCGGCTGGAGAGAGCTCGCGAGAGATTGCAACCGATGCAAGACCGCAATATCTCAGGAAGAGACCCTTAATGGATCGGGAGCCGGATAAGTAAGTAAGTATAAGTAAGTTGAAATTATCCTAATGAGTTCAGAATTATGGAGTGGCCAATTTCAATATTGATCCACTGCAAGAAGGATTTGAGACGAATAGCTGTGCTTGTAGCCGTTTGTTTGCCGAATAAATCGAGAGATATAACATGGAACAAAAAGACCAGTGCAGCGGAGGAAGTCGTGTGAAGTGCTCCTCCCATGCACAGACAAGCGGACCATTGGACTTTGCTTAGTGTATTATACAGTACGTGTTTTTGTCTAGAGCTGTCCACTAGTTTGGAACGCCGCCGTATTTTATAATCAGTCTGATTACCGAAAAATAGCAAATGAATAGTGCAGGGTTGAAGCCCCCATTTATTCCGAATGGCTTTTTTGCATAAGAAGATTGCCACTGAGGCCTTTTTAACTCTTTCTTTAATGTTAGGTTTCCAACTTAACTTCTTATCTCAAATAAGACCCAAGTGTTTTGCTTCGTCGGAGGATGTTAGTGGTATCCGTAAGTTTAATGAAAGGGGGTCTATATGGCGAATTTTATGTTTCCCAGAGAAGAGGAAAAGATCTGTTTTGTGAGGGTTAACACGCAGTCCACACCGATATGTGCCCATTTGAGGCGTCCTTCTACTGACACTAATCTTCTAGCAAAAAAACCGCAAAGCTTTAAATTAATAAGCCTGCTATACTCTGTCCAACAAAAATTGTCAGTACAGGCCTTATGGGAGAGCTTTTTCTAAAGCAGTGGCGCCTGATGCACCCTCACTACAATGCGTTAGGAAAAATGCCACTAAAAAAAGAGCAAGCCACTGACTTTTCTTAAGGAATTGTTGTTGTAATTCTTTGCAAAAAGTTGTACACCCCAACACGACCGTCGTATCCCACTGCTGATGAGATACTGTCATGATCAAGACAAGAGTGTCAAGTGTCACTCAATACGATCGTGCGCTCTTTATCTACATCAAAACAGAGTTACCATTATCATTCTCAATTGCAAGCAAAGAGCTTTTTCAGTGGTTTTTATTAAGGAGCTCTTGGGATTTGAAGCTTTTGAGAACACATTTTAAGAAGATGAGTATGTTGAGTGTTGTTGTATTGCTTTTCAACTTAAAATAAAACGCGCCTATTATCTTACCGCTTGGCGTTGTGGGAAAAAGTAAATTGAATATTGTTTTCAGTCGTTTTGAATCGGCAGACGGTAGCCCTACGCGTTTTTGACTCTCATTTGCGGCGATTTATAATTTAAACTACGGAATCCCTGTGAGAGCTTTAAAAGGCGACACACTTATGCATGGCAATGCAACCAGAATGAGAGACAAACGTCCTATCTTCCCTGTACTGACAATTTTTGTTGGACAGAGTATAGTAAGCACTTTAGCAGTTGATCAATCAATTCTCCAAGCAAAGCTACTACATTCAGAGATGACAGTGCAGATGGGATTGCCGATGTGTCGACATTGTTAGAAGCGACCAACCAGTATATCAAGGAACACAACCATAGTGTACTCTTTATGACGGAGGCAGTATTTGATGGTTTTTTTTTTTCCTAAAAATCCATTAAATAGATCCCAAGTTTTGGTTTTGTATCTGTCTGTCAGGCTACGTCTGGAGCCATTATCGTTTTACTTAGTAGCTATCGATTTTATTAAATATTTTGTATCCACTAAAAATATAATTTTTGGAAACCATATTTTCGATTGTTTTGAAACCTTTAACAAAATTGTTCGTTTTTTCAAAACCGACGGAACCTTCCATAAATTTGTTAATATAAAAACAATTTGTGTTAAAAATTATATGTTAAAAACATACATAGATGTTATGTGTTACGCCACTCTAACATCCCTAATCATTCCTTTAAGAGGAAATGTAAAATAAAATTTTAGATTTGTTCGAAATTCTGAGAGGACGATTTTAGAGTAGAGTGCTTACCAATTTTTGACTAAAAATTCTCCAAGAATTTTGCTCAACGGCTAAAACCCTAAGCTCTTAGTATTTGCATTAGAAGACTACTTTTTGGTGTTTTTTTATTTCTGAATACAGGAGCTGGAGTTAAAAATCTACTACTAAATCATAATCTTAAAATGGTTCTATATTTTTGTTTTAAAAATAACATTAGTCACTCACTATCGAAATAATCTCCAAAATGAATTAAACTGTTTTATCTAAAATAGTCGTCATTAGAGTCATTAATCATCATGACCATAACCTACGTCTTGCGGTTGAGAATAAAACCAAATCTTTTTCTTTCCAACAAATATATAAACAAAAAATTATACCTCAAAATAGGTGTAAACAAATGTCAAAAAAAATTCCAGGAAGAATTCGAACACTCAACTTCCTTCGCCATTCCATCACGTGTCACTCCAGTTTAAATGTACGTGAACTAGATCCCACTCAAAATGTAAATTCGAAGTATTCGCTTTGAATCATTTCTGAGTAATGTGAGTCGTCTTCTTCACCTGATCTTGCTCTCTTTGAACAATTTGAAATCAATTAATTTTGTTTTGGATAAAACCACCCCCAATACCACCTTCCACACTCACCTCTCTGGCTGCCCTCGCTTTTGGATAAAACTTAGCTATTTTGCGAATATATTTTTACTCTGGAGAACTCATCTTTGCTGGACAACCAAAAAAAAAACAAAAAACCAACGAACGTAAAAATATTGCTGCTTTAAATTGAAAAAAAAAAAAAAAACTGTCCGACTTGTATTCATTACACATAGAGTTATAGCATCTTCGGTGGCGGCGGCGGGCGTTTTGGGGCAGCGCGGAACTTCTCTCATCTAAACAAGCAAACGTTGAATTGAGAAGAAGGCATCATCAGCCTAGGCTATATGGCCTGGCCAAGTATCGTCAGTTAAGTGGCACAGAAAACAGAATACTGGAACAGAAGCTATTTCATCATCATTGTTGTTGTTGTGATGCTTGGGCTTGAAAGAATATTGCTTACAATACTCTTACTGCCTCCTTAAAAATTTTGTAGCTCATAAAATTTTTTATTACCTACGGTGTAGTGTGAAATAACGTTTTCCTTGCTATTGCCGAAGAATTATGTGTGTTATTTTGTGATTTCTGTGTATGTTGTTCTTTCATACAAAAAACCAACAAACACAAGATTTTTAAGTAGCTTTTTCCTTCGAACAATTGAAAAATTTGTTATTCTTTGGAAAAATACTACCTAGCACTTTCGAATGTGAATGGAAGAAAGGAAGATGCTTTGTACATTGACGTTTTGAGTGTTATGCCTGGTTTCATCGGGATTCACTGAGATGCATGCAAATTGGAGTATCAGTTGAAAGGAAGTCTTCTAGGCAAACTATTTCGGGGGTGACATTATCAAATGTCAAAAAAGAGGTATTAGAATGAAATAGTTGTTGGAAACAACTGTCAATGCATCAAAAACAATAAATTTCCTCAAAATTTCTTATAAATATCCCAAAAGTATAAAGTTCTTCGAAAACTACATTTCCCACTGAATTGATATTTTTACTTCTTTCAACCATGAACATTTGTTCAGAGTAATTAAAAAGAACTGGCGAATCTGGGCATTAGGTTACTTCAACGATTTAATATCTTCGGGATCTGAACTTAATGGGACGATGGTTGATATTAAAGATGTTGTGAGGTAAAATCCCCCTCTTTTATATTACAAGCATCTTATGATGATGCATTGTTTCAGAAATTGAGTGTTCGATGGTTGATACTTTAGTAGCTATTTACCAGGACTAAATTATGGATTTTTAATGGTGAATTTGAGATAAACAGAGGCATTTGATGGAGATTTATTTAATTTTAATTATATTGACTTCCAGAAATAGATTTATTCGTTATTTTCTTTGAATCAGTAAAATTTAAACGTGTGACAGGTGAGTAGGTATTATGGCTCCACAAGCATGTTCTGGTTGAACAGAAAGAAAATTGTTATCTTTTATTGTAAACATTTTGATTCGGATTATTACAGTGGCAAGGAAAAGTATGTGATTGAACTTTAAAGGTCAGTTTTCAGTGCTTAATTGATTCCAAGTAAAATTGGTGTTTATAATTCTGATGTTAAATTGAGTTCATTCGAAAACAGATTTTGAGTCGAGGATTAACTATAGCTTAGATTTTAGTTGTCCAAAATGTACCATAATCCAAAAGCGGTATTATGGAAATCAACATTTCACTGGCGAAATCGAAGAGGGTTTCGATTGACAATACAGCATCTGTCAAAAAAGTGTGGTGAGTTAATACAGGATTATTTCGTCAATTTTATTAATGTTTAAGAGCTTATTTATGGCATAACTCTCGAAACTAGAATCAGCTGTTAAATGAATGGGGTTAATACAACTAAACTTCGCATTTCTTTAAATAAATAAAATGCACGATTGGGATCCACGTCTCTTCCAGAATTCACTTCATGGAGCTAGCTGCTTGCTTTAAAGCTTCTGATAATTTTCCAATGGCTACGGCTTGATATAAACATTCATACATATGTATTAGAAAGGGTGGTTAAATTTTAAGGGGCGATGTTGATTTTGACTAAACCACAAATTATTTAGGAAATTATTGTCATTTCTTTTTATTATGATAATATGATATGGTTCAATTATGTATGGAACAAAATATCGGCCAAATGACCGCCGCGACCTCGGCGGCACACCTCCATCCGATGGTCCGAATTTTCGATGACGCTGAGGCATAACTGAGGTTCTATGCCTTTAATGTGCCGAATTATCTCATCTTTGAGCTCTTAAATTGTTGCTGGCTTATCGACGTACACCTTTTCTTTCAAATAACCCCAAAGAAAGAAGTCCAACGGTGTCAAATCACGTGATCTTGACATCGCCACCACGTGAGATAATACGGCCATTGAATTTGTCGCGCAAAAGAGCCATTGTTTCGTTAGCTGTGTGGCAAGTGGCACCGTCCTGTTGAAACCACATATCGTCCACATCCATATCTTCCAATTCGGGCCATAAAAAGTTCGTTATCATCTCACGATAGCGAACACCATTCACAGTAGCTGCCTGACCGGCCTCATTTTGGAAAAATACGGCTCGATGATGCCGCCAGCCCACAAACCACACCAAACAGTAACTCTTTGTGGGTGCATTTGTTTTTCGACAATCACTGTTGGATTATCATTTGCCCAAATGCGGCAATTCTGCTTATTGACGAATCCACTGAGGTGAAAATGTGCCTCATCACTGAAGATGAAAATTGATCATCCACTCTTGCCACCATTCTGACCATTGACGACGCTTGAAATGGTCAAGAGGCTTTAGTTCTTGAGTCAATTGCACCTTGTCAGCGTGTAAATGCAATGTCTTAATGCATAATGTTCAACGACGAGCGTGAGAGGTGTAATTGTTGGGCACGACGACGAGTTGAGGTGGACGGCTCTTCTGCCACACTATCGCGAACAGCAGCAATATTTTCTGCAGTACGAGCTGTACGAGCAAGCACTGGTGTTTTCCATTCTCCTACAAACCCGGTTTGCTCAAATTTTTGCACGATTTTTCCGATTGTACGCACATTTGGACGATTAAATTGACCGAAAAAATCACGAAGTGCACGATATGCATTTTGATTTGAACTCCCATTTTCATATTAATCCTGAATAACTTTAACACGTTGCTCGATTGTGTATCTTTCCATGGTTCAAACTGAGTTAGTCTGAAATTGAGCAATGTCATATGAAATGCCGAAAAAAACTTGACGTTAAGGTGTGGTTCACATTCAACATCGGCCCTTAAAATTTAACCACCCTTTACCTTTAGATATCTACACTAAGGGAAATCATTAGCCATTAGTTTTCAAACTTCGTCCATTTTTTGTTTAATAATTTTGCGCGCACTAAAGTGATTTCGACTACCTTTAAAATATTTGAGCACAGTGCGAGCGTTTTAGGCAAGTTGCAGAAAATCCAAAAGGGGAAACCGATGCACATTGGTTTTAAATACATATCTGAATTTCATAATAAGGGGAAAATATTGAGTCGGGCATACAACATTCCACATTCTTGTTTTACTGCTGAAGAAAAAATCTCTGAATTTAACAGTACGTCCGCAGTTGGGCTCAAGGGTAAACTGATGGACACTCGTAACGGCAACGTCAAATATGTCAAATATGTGATTATCCCACACAAGGTAGTCTGTGATGTACCTACCGAGAACTGAGCGATGTTCTGTTTCCTCGATGCAAGTACTGCTCATGGATAGCGGGTTCAGGGGTGAGTTGTGACAAAAGACATCATTTTTTAAAGCATTCCCCATTTGACAATGCTATCGAGATCAGAATTAAATGAGCTTATCATACGCTGCCATTCTAGATGCACATGCGAAAAACAAGGACATGCATCTGGAAATGAATATCAGAAGCTCAGAGTACTGTTTCAGCAAAACGATCTCGTTTGCCAATTCACATGGCCTTCACGTGAGATATCCATGTATGAAAATCACTCGTGCAAAATTACTATTGAGGCACCGAATGTTTGCCATTTAGTGCCGTTCTGTTGAAACCATTATAGCGTCATCCATTTCAGACTAAAAGAATTTGATGGTGCCATTGATGGTGATAAACTGGCCAACGTCGCACAGTGGGTCCTCTCCATACATATCAGTGCTCAAATTGCAATTTTTAATTTTTGCCTTAAAAAAAAATAAAAATGCATAATTAATATACATATTATAGCACATGTCATTTGTAAGTATTATCTTCCCTCTCTGTCTAATGGCCAAGTTACGGTACATTCAAGTTGACTCTTTGTCATTAGTTTTTATTAGACATGCGCAAGTTTTAATTTTGTGTAGTTTTATTTTATTTTTAAAAGTTAACTCCGTTAAACAAAAAAAAATTAAAAATATGTTGTTTGTTCAAGAAGGCATGTAGATTGCAAATACATTTTTATTTTCGATTGAAAGGTGTTACTTAGTGTATAAAATACATAAATGGATGACGGGTTTACTCACGGGCAATGAAATTTTTAAAATGATTTTTTTTTAACTGGCGCAGAGAACTTTTAAATCTAAGTATACAGCATGAAAGAAGAAATATTTGTTATTAAAAATCCGAAGACAGAAGTAAAAGTTAGGTGCGCCAGTTTGAAATATCACTGTTTGAGTTCGCGGTTGAATAAATAGATAATACAAAGGCCGACAAAAAAAATTGGTAGTGGATGTTTAGCTAAAATATGAGTATGTGGGTTTATTGGTAGGTTTATCGTGATATCAAATCCGAAAACTCCGGCAGGTTTTTTTCTCAGCCTTGGGTAGGGGGTAGGGGTGAAGTTCAAAACTATCTATTTTTCCTATCTTTGTTCCAGGAATGTAACCACTTATATAAATATAAAATTTAAATATGCAATTTGATGCTCTGTAATTAAACCTAAGCTAACATACCTGAATTTTGACCATCCGACTGATAGAACTTAAAATATAAGCTTTTTAGTGAGTCATATCGATTTTTTTGTTAATTTTTGCTTAATATAAGATCGGTTTTCAGATACATGCGGAAGAATTTAGGTGTTTTTTCCCAGAAACAGCTCGACTTTACGTGAAGCTCTGTCCTTGTTATCTCATGACCACAAGTCTGCACCAAATTCTTATCAATGAAAGTGAAATAATGACTCATACCCTACTTCCAATTAGCCAGTTATCCGAAGAAGACCAGGAGGTGCGAAATAGAGATTTTCATATATCGGCAACAATTCAGCGGGAAGACATCACAAAAAAAAAGAAGGATAACATGTGAGATGTTATAAATAGGTTGTTTATCTCTGCCAATCCTTGATAACATCGCGCACAACGACAGTTATTCACCGAAAAATGTTTTATCCTGAAGTCATAAATATGTTACTCGAAGAACAATTTTTTTCTTAAAATAAATCAATCAATAACCTTGAAAATGCTTACTTTGGTCAGAACTATATTCATTATTAATAATATTTTCATTTTCAACAGCAGTTAGTATCTATTTATAACAGTTCTTAGCATTTGAAACAAGATTTTGAATTTTGAGCACTGCTTAGTATGAAGGGGACCCACTGTGCGTCGTTCTCAAAAAAGTATGGGCCTATGATTTCGCCAGCCGAAAATCCAGTCCACCATGGTTGCATCGCAATTTGGTGGAACTGAAATCGATCGTGATTATCCCAAATTCGAGAATTTTGCTTGTTGACGAACACGTTCATCCAAAAATGGGCCTAGCAATTGAATATGCTTATTTGACCGAAGGGCACGAAATATTGCTCGAACAGAAGACGCAAGTAATTTAATTATTTGCACATATTGTTGAATGTAATTTATCTTCAATCACCTGTCAAAGTTCAAAAATACGCAGAACAAGAGCATCTAGAGGAGTGTATAGAGCAGGGAGAAGAGAGTAAAAGAAGATCCTGCGTTGAAAGAAGAGTGGAGATCTAAGAGTCCCGCAATCGGAAGAACACAAAAAAAAATTTATAAAACTCGAGCAACTCACTCGGCGGCATGATCTGATCTCGTGGTATCGCCGGCAGATTGGCAAGGCTGACTGGCATCTGACTGGAGCAAGGCCACGAGAGTTCATAATCTGAGTGTTCATGACAGAAAGGTTTTGTTGAGAGACTGTATGTTTTCTTGGCGGCAGTCTCGACTGATAGTGGGAAGAGTAGAACCACCTTTCGGTTTCTGCCTGAGGTTATTGGTGCGTGTGATAGTGAATGCCTGGACTTCTCGTTCTTCACGGGCTTTTTACTGACTGAACATGTGTCCCTGAATGCTTTCTTACATGAAAAGGACCTTGACCGGTACGGCGAATTGCTCGTGTAGGGTTTTGAGAGGTGACTCGAGGCTTGTGCTTACTGAGTGTCCACGATAAGCTCACCTCAGAGATCTCTCTGTGATGGGTCTGATGTGGGTAGATGGCGCTTGGGATTTCAGTCATATCCATTTTAATAGGGAGATGGCTGATAATCTGACCAAGCTTCCCTGGCTCATCAGCAATGATGGTATTCTGTCTGTCCGTGTTCTAAGCTACAGTGGATTGAGGCTCACTCATTGTTGTCCTCTATGGCAGGACTTTGCTTCGTGCTTACATGGAGTTCTGGTTGATCACCTGAACATGACTATGTACTTCCTGGATACTGGGCTTATAACACAGAAATAAATGGACTTATGATAGGCAGATGTTTGGATAAGGAGGCGAATGTTTAAGTCTCATCCTGATTCACTCACAATCAGTCATGGGCTCACTCCAACGAGCTTCTTATCATAGCAATGGCGCCCTTTGTCCTCAGTCCTTGACTCGGTGGCATCGGGACCTGACCTGTGGCTAGGTGTTGTATGGAGGGAGCATCGCGTTCCCGAACAAGGTGCGTGGATTTCTGGATACATAGCAATTTGTGATTCGCGCGGGAATTTACCAGTTACACTGGTGGTTGTAGCTCTGTGTTGTCCTTGTTATAGTTTATTTTGCCTTAAGCCGTTGTGTCTAGGCTCACAGTAGGGTTAACTGCATGCGTTTTTTACGTGCATCCCCTTTACATGAAAAGGCTCGGGCTATCATGAGGTAGGCCTCCTTGTTAGAAAAAAAATGAAAGAGGCCTCGCTCCTTGGCAAGGGCTGGGAACATGAATTTATTTGTTCGCAGAATTGCTACTGGAATGGTGTCATGCTATCTCAGGACGGTGATCAATGCTCAACTCAACTCCATTAATATTGCTAGGCCTGCCATGGAATTAAGCCTTAACTAGCAGGTGTCCCGCGTAACATGGAAAATATATGGTGAGATATACAATTGGGAGATAGCTTTTCCAAAATTTTCTGAACATGCATAGTGTTTCAATATCGTTCTGGAATAGATGCTGCTCAGGAAAAGTGATAACATTAAGGGCACTATTTTCAACAAATCTGTCCGACTATTGAGTTATACGGACAAATTAGATCTCGAAGTAGTTAAAGAAATCATTTACCACGGAGTAAAAGATGGGCTACCCTAACGACACTTTAGTGGAGATCCAACGAAGAATTTCCCTAGAATCCGTTGCTGGTTTGGTTTGGCGCAAGAATTTTTTTTAAAACATGCGTAAGACAAAGTTCACACTCTACAAAGCCCGGTTTCTGTCCACCCTGCTTTACAGACCAAATTTTGAACGATAAGTAGATGTGGATTATTAAGAATATCAAAAACAAATAGACCACTTCGACCGAATACACAAGAATTATCTGCCCAAAAGAAAGTCTTTGAGTCCCAGCCATCAGGTAAGATTTGGTAAGACAAGGATGATCCCGTTAGGTTGCTTTTCATCTTAGAAAATTCAAAGCAGCCTTTTGTCAGGCAGGGACCCTGTATGGATCATGATCCGTATGAATAGTAGTAAACTCAGTTAATCCACTCAAGTCGGTGATTTGTAATTTTGAAGCCCGTACACCATGTCAGCCCTTAGATGCTCGATGCTCATGTTAGCCCCTCTGAAAAAGCTTTAAGACTTCTGTCTCAGTCTAGTGGAAAAATCATTAGTATTTTACCAACATGTCTGACTTTACTTGCTCTCCACTGTAAAATTCTCAAATCTGACAAGAGAAACAAATCTCTTGACTTCCCAAAAGGCAAATCATTCTCTCTGTTGACAGCATCAGCAAGCTTGAAAGGAGATTTACGATTGTTTACCGAACGATTTTGTTTTAATGTGATTTTGACTTTGAGTGAAACTTTTTTTGAGTCACTTTTGGCAAATAAGCATCGTTCGGAGAGTGTAGACATTCACCTGCCACTGCCACCCACTGCTCCTACTTCTGGCCTGTTGAGTACGCGCCAGTCAAGTCAGTGGCAGTGCTTCTTCTCGCCCTGTCCGGTCCGAGTCTAAGTTAAAGACCATCAGTGTGCGTCCGAGAAAGATCTACTTTCTGGTGTTTTCGAATCACAGACAAAAAATAAATAATTAAATAAATTTCAATTCAAAAACAGCTTTGGTTTTCTGCGCCACTTTGTGTCTATGATGGCAATGCGATGGGGTGTCTATGCAAAGTGCAGATGCATTTTAAGAAGCTTATTTCGGATTTTAGTCGTTACGTCTGTCATCGGCTGAGGGCTGGGAGGGCGGTAGGTTGTGCGTCGCGTCGTTTTCGTTCATGAATTTGCATAGAAATGCGAGCAATTGATGTCGTAGGCGTACAACTTGCCCCGGCCAATATCTCTGGATGCTCTCAGATTTTTAATTGAATATCAAATTAACGTTCAGATAAGAGCCCCTTATCGGCCACTGATCGTGGCATTTTTCCCTTCTCTTCTCAACTTGATTGCTTCTTTATTCGAAATTTATTCATTTAATTCATTACAATCATTAAGATAAGGATTCGAATAAAGAAAAACAAAAACAATAATGTTGAAAGCGCCAAGAGAGGCAGCCACAGATAGAGAGAGGAAAGGCTGTGGCATGCACTAATTTTCGAGTGAATGTGTTGCTGCAAGAATTATATGCGTCTTCCCAGAGGATGCTGGATGCTGAGACCGATCAGCCATGCATTTCCCTGAGATTTACAAAAATGATTTCGTGTTTTTTTCCTCCTTTCCGTTTTCATTCAGTTTTTTTTTTTTTTTGTTTTTAATGTGATTGGGTTTCTTTGAGTTTTAGTTCAATTAATTCAGACACTCATATCAATAAAATTAAGTTAATTGATTAGCATAACTGGTACAAGTAGTATATTTGCTTGCGTATAATGTATTTGTTATCTTAACGATGGAGTTCACTTCTTGTTGTTTATTTTTTTTGTTCACAATCCATGTTGGCTTTGGTTAAAGGTTGATGCTAAGTTGTTGAAGATTTGGGGATAAAATTGAATTTATTAAAAGTCCATACGAAACTGAAAGCATATGCGAACCGGTTGAGGATTCCGATGAGTTGTTAAGGGTTGACAATTGGAATGAAGGTGAATGCTATATTTAGATTTAAACAGAAAGTAGTGGAGGGGAACCCAACTGATTGTGTCTATTGGGATACACGTTGTTTTCCAAAGTCTTTTTTATATCAGATAATAAGATAAATTTGGTGGTGCAACAGCTTGTAGAAAACTAAGATCTATTGACTTGCAACTCTCAACTACTCCTGCGTGCTACCAGGAATAGTGGGGACTTTAGATTTTCTGCCAATTCCGAAAGGCTATAGTGCGAGCAGCACTTTTGGGGACACGAGATACTCTTAGAGGATTTGCAACGAAAGAGTGCTCCCACCAAGACGCTCTTCAGACGTTAGTGATTCTGCTACTATAGATAAAATCAAACAGCGGTGTATGCAGTACTAGTAAGGTTACTCTACATGGTGTTCACCTTACTTGAGCTACTCTGACATGTTTAGAGCAAAAGTCAGCTAGGAATTGCAGTACTAGCCAAATTGCAGAAAAAGAAATGATGAAGGATGAACCTCTTATGGGCAAGCGCTGGCAGCTAGAAAGGGCATAAGAGTCTTATTCCCCGCCATAAAAAAATACTAGGATCATCGGGTAATGATTAGACTAAACGTCAAATAATAACCAACTTACAGTATGTACCTGAAAAGTGAGAATACTTAACAACCCAGGTCTTACGATACGATAGATAATATTCGATATGATGAAAAGGAAAATTTGAGACATTTTTACAGCTGCAGCAAAAGATTTCGCAATTGGCTTTAATTCCCAACAAAATCATTTTCTACCAGATATGTTCAATATGCGTACAGTTCCCCATCGCTGAAGCTAAAGCTGAAGAACCTTTCAACGAGGAGTTTTATGACCTTATGGATATACCCTACGCGGAGTAAGATGTCTAAGTTTAGATCGGAGACTATAATGGCAAAAGAGGAAATCTTCGGCGGCTTAGTTGATAATTACAGTCTCCACGATATGAAAATAGGAAAGGGTTTCCGACTAATAGATTTTTGAGCAGCTCTAGGCTTCAGACGCTCAAACCACCAGCCAATCGACCATGTGCCAATCAATGCAAGGCACGTTACTGAAATTTTAGACGTGCGAGCTTTTTGATGGACAAACGTCGATTTTGAACATTTCAAAATGAAGGTATTTTGAAAGCTAGACCAGGGTTTGAAAGAGCCTGTCCACCAATAACTTGGTGACACGGAAATACTATTGGAGACGTAGGGCTATTTGCACACATGTCTTGTCGACCTCCTCGTAGTGCCTGTGGATAGGCTACAAAAGAAGAAGGACGGAGCAATCCTGACACATTCTTCTAACGTACCTGTACCAAATAGACAAGACAAATGATATTAGTTATAGCCCAAGCTGTATCCGAAAAAATCTAGTGCTATATCCTATCTCAGGTAATCTGAGCAACGGATCCCTGTCACTATTTAAACAAATCTTGGGCGAGTGATCAGGAGAAGTCACGGCCAAAACATAAAGAAAAGTAACTGAGATAGTATTCTCTTTTGCTATGATATTTTGGTTTCAACAATTTGGGATAATTAATGCTAAAAGATTAGGAAAGATTGCTTAGGAATATCGTTCCTAGTTCGTTGTAGGGCGAATAAAGACTAATCAAAGGTGCACACTCTTAGTTGTTGATTTCTACTTCGGTCAATTATTGGGTGTGTGTATCTAAGGTTGACAGGCCTTGAGTTTTGCGGAACTTATCTGGAAGTGATCTCACGGTTGCGATAGTTTTACCAGAAGCTATATTCTGGCACCATGTGCACTATGCCCAGGAGGTAGAGATAGGTTGCGTAGTACAACCTCTCTATCTCAGACTATTTAATGAGGTAGGCCCCCTAGTGGGAGTATCATGGTGGCTTTGGTTACTCCAAATGCGAAGGCATATGGTTTCCAAGTTTACCGGGCTTACCTGGTTTACTTGGATTCAAGAGGTGCTTGGTAGGCCTCGCTCTAAAACAAAGTGTGCGTTCATGCCGCAACATGTCACAAAATTGCTACTGATATGGCTTCGACTATATCAGAGCTTACGGTCAGGGCTCAATCAAACTCCGATGTGGGTAGGCCCACCGTGGAATTAAGTCTTAGTTGACAGGTGACCTAGTTAAACACAATACGGTTCATCCCTCCAGGTGCCTTCCAGCTATGGTCAAAATGGGGAACATATCCAAGTCTCACACAAAGCAATTCCCGAAATTTGCTATAAGTACTCAATAGCCTAAGGCTGTGCCTCCACTAACGAATAACCGACAAACACATCGGGGCCAATCTGGAGTCAGCAGGGCAGAAAGCTTGCTGCGTAACGAGTAATTATGTAGTGCATTGTGTGCATAAACATAAATTGAGAAGTCTAGTCTGTCTAGCATATTAACTTAAATATCGCTCAAACAACGAAATTAAAGAATCTATTAAAACAATCAACCTCATTATAGCCAGCGACAAGCAAAAGACTTTGACGGACAGATACCAGCATCTTCTAGAAGTGATTGTTGTATCGTATGACCATCAACAGAAATTGCGAAGGATCCAGCAAAAGGTTGTAACACGGCAAACATCAACTATCAAATAGTGCCGAGTTAACTTCAATATACGCAAATCATGTTAAGGAACGGTCTTGAATCGAACAACATCTATCAAGTTTAGAATCTCAATAACCTAAGAAGGAAATCAGAAAAATCATCGTCAAAATACAAAAAATGCATGAAGAAATCAGTTTCAGATATACATAGGTAAGTAACGGCGACTTACGGCAAAGCTGAAGTGTTTGTTGAATATTTCAAAGAATATTATATTCTAAACTCTCCCAGTGGTTCTGCATTTTTGGAAGAAATTGAGTGAACAATTGCAAAATAAGGACAATGAAATCACTATTTTTAATAATTACAACCCATTCATTGATTCCGAGAGGATTGGTAGGTTTATTAACTTTGTAGAAGTAGCTGAGCTTATCAATACTGGTAGGGTCCACCATTATTCGAGGTGGAAATAGGATTGAGATAAGGCTGTAATTTGCTCTATTTATAAATGACATAGAAGAGATACTTCAAGGTGGAGCCCGACTTTCAGCTGATCTAGTAGTCAAAGCTCTCATATTCGCCGATGACATCGTGGTGCTGGCAGAGTCGCCTGGAAGTCTCCAACTATTGATCAACAGATTATCTGAGTACTGCACCAAATGGAGGCTCCAGTTGAACCTAGATAAATCCAAAGTAGTGATTTTTCGCAACGAAGGTGAACATAACTGTCGCAGTGAAAAATGGAAATTCGGAGATCAAGACAGACATTGAAGGCGTCAAAGAATATAACTACCTTGGTGTAAGGTTATGAAGAAATCTCAACTGGAGGACGCATATTTCAGATGACATGGAACAGTGTGATGCAATGCAACGACGTGGGGTATGAGTCTGTAACGAAGCGTTCCATGCTTCTAACGAATACTGAACACATTGGGTGATTTGATTTACCATGATTAAGCAGCCGCCGCCGCAGCACCGACCGACGACACGATACAACGCTGCAGTTACCAACGACACCAGTTACCTAGCCAATATAAAGGGATTTTATACCTTGTCTTAATACAATATGCAGTCACTATAAGATCGTGACGTTACAGCCGGTTGAAGATATTGGGTGATTTGCATTCGACCAGTATATAGTTCACACACAGTTTATACGAAAAATATAACAAGAGGACCCCCTTTCGGGAAGGAAAGTCACTTGTTTGCTACGGTCGAAACTGACGAGCTAGATTTTAGTTTACAAGTCATCTGAAATTGTCCAGCTATTTCGTTCCATCAGTTTGGTTCGAAGAATAAAACGCCCTAATTGCCACCAGGGGCTTTGGTACCTGCCGATCTGTCGGTGTTTATACACTGGCCGTGCCTACCAGAGGCCTAAAACCTGCCGATCTAGTGCATACCAGGGGCCCAAAACCTGCCGATCTAGTGCCTACCAGGGCCTTAAACCTGCTGATCTTGTAAGCGCCAAGAGCGTAGTCCGTATTTATAAAAAGAATAACCCGATGCCAGTTAACGAAGGGGCCAGATGCCAGAATAAAGCTTTCTAAAGGGAACCAGTAGGACCCCGATATAAGGAGAATAACCGATGTTTACCAGATACACCAGACAGGGTGTAATTAATTGAAGTCAAGAATATTTAAGTTGTTATATGAATTTAAGATTTGTTTTTAATAAAGATTTTGTATAAGGTTTTAAAGACCTTCCTACTGAAGTTTAGTGTTTTCCTTCAGAGCGACCCTGGAAATCCGGCGAGCAAAACCTCGGCTGGAAAGCAAAAAGCACATCACAAGCCAAAGTATCGCATTTTTCAAGCCACAGCCAAAGCAATAATGTGCTATGCAGCCCAAGTTTGGGGCCACAAGGATTTTGACGAAGTGGAACAGCACTTATAAAAAACGATTCTTGAAAGAACTCTTTAAAACAAAACAAAAAAAATTGTCAAATTATTCAATTTAACTAAATTTTCGTATTAAAGAATTAAACACTATTTGCCAACTGACTGACGGCGTAGGCCATGTTATAAAATGGAAGATCTACTAACCTCAAACATTCTATAGATTCGCTGAAACTCTAAAGAAGAAGTCGCAAGAAGTCACCAGAAACAAAGAAAAAACCTTAGATGGAAACTTACAAGTGAGTGTTTGAGTGCTGTTAATTTTTGTAAGCAAATAAGAGCTTCTTTTCGGCCAAAACTTCTTTTCAAAAACCGCACTTCTTAGGCTGCACAGCAGTCACTTTGGAAAGAAGTTTTTCAATATTTCCCAACGTTATTCTAACGTAAAGCGGAGGTAGGAAGTCGACTTTCTGTCAAGATTTCGAGCGGAAAAAACAGCTTTCAGTGTCAAAGTAACCTATGATTTAAAAAGAAACCACTAGATGGCCAACTCTATATTTCTTAAATTATAGTGACCCAGCCTAGAAGACAAATTTTACCTGAATCTGAAAAATAAAATAAAAATAGAAGAATTGCCTAAATCAGACTACTGAGCTCTTTTGCACTCACATTTCGTGTACGGTTTGGTCTTGTATAGCCCTTTCAAATGGCAATTCAGTAGAACTCTTTGATCAACGATGCCAATTAAACAAACAAACCCAATTTGATTTTGAATTTTTTTCTTATATTTATTTTTGATTGTTAAACTTCACATCCAGATATCGCATGATGGTAGATGCTGAAATCGAATAAAGAGTTAGGGCATCGGTCGATTGTGGTTTATTCGCATAGACCAGCGAATCAGGAAACCTCACAAAAAAGTCTCTCGGGGTCAAATCGCATGACCCTGGTGGCCATTTCACGTCACCTCTGCGAGAGATACCCTTGCTTTCAAATCGTCTATGGAGAATGTCTTTTGTCTTCTGGTCTGCCACGTAGCGCCATTCTGCTGGAATCACATGCCGTCTAGATCATTTTGATTTAGGTAACTTCAGCTATAAGAAAATGGCTATCATCGTTCTGTATCGCTCGCCATTGACGGTGACCGCCGGCCCAAAATCCACACCAAACGGTAACTTTTTGAGGATGCATTGTCACCTGGTGAAGCTCGTGTTTGGTGTCGTCCCATATTTATGGCGATTTTGCTTAACACAGCCATTCATCGAAATATGAGCCTCGTCGCTAAAGACTATTTTTCCAGCCAAAATTGAGGTCCTCTTCTAAGCGCTTCGAAGCCCAGTAAGCAAAAAAATTCCTGAACTGAAAGCGCCTGGATCAGAACCTATATTTGGTTTAACGTGAGTACCTGCCGATTATGGCTTAACCCCACGCGAGGCCTATGCCTCCATCGGAGTCAGATTGGGTCCCGACCATTAACCCTGACATAGCCGAAGCCATCTCAGTGGCAAAGCTGTGACATGTTGCAGGCATGAACTCACCTCTTGCTTGGAGGCGAGGTCTATCTAACATCTTTTGAATGCAGGCACGCCTGGAAACCATGTGTCTCTGCATTCGGAATAAACCAAGCCACCACGATACTCCCACAAGTAGGCCTACCTCGCAGATAGTATGAAGAATACTCGCACGCATGCGACAGCTGCACCTCTCTATCCGAAGATAGAATAGAATAGCCCAAAGATATGACAGGTCACAAGCGTCTGGGCACTATCTCCCGTGGTGCCAGAATATAGCTTGCGGCCGAGCTTCACAACCGTGAAGGTCACTTACAGATGAGTTCCTGCAAAACTCAGGGCCTGTCAAGTGTCAACCCCAGATACATACACCCAGCTATTATTCGAGGTAGAAACCATCAACCCTCTGGTGAGTTGTTATCTACACACTCCTTAGCGGATTCCTACTTTAAGGACACCGTCCAGACTGTTCCTATCTAGTTAGTTCTGCATAGGTAGCAATACCGGCCCATCGATAAATCAGTGGACGAGCCCATTAGAACTACACCAGTATTACCACTTCAGCATCCATACACGTTAGTGCAATGGATTGTGCATCCGCAGCAACACCAGCAGAGTTAACAGGGCCCCGGACTTGCCTTAAACTACCAAGCACGCTATCACCCCAACCTGCAAGCGCCTGGATCAGTTGGATCTTGTACTCGTGTAGGCCCAAGTCCCGAGACAAAATTCTCCAAGTTTAAGTCTGCGAAAGTCTTAGATTTTGTGCATAGCGAGGAATTTACTGCCTCGGATTCAACTGTAGGGGAGAGTCACTAACGGTGAGACACCTCTAACAGTGAGACATTCCGAATAACTCCGAAGAAACATGTACGAACAAGTCGCGCTTGTTGTCATAGGTCATTCAACAAATATTCGACCGATCAATTCAGTTTGCATTTCGTTTCGATGGAGAGTATTCGCTCCATGGTAGTGCAGTGGTGAAAAAAAGGCGAAAGAAAATTTTAAGGGTACTAGTAAAAAAGTAATAACTTTTTATACAGGTGAGTTTTTCATCAATGTTTTATATATAATGTAGATTAGATTTTGCAAAAAAATAATTAACTTGACTTTGAGGCATTTCGATGCATAGTTTTTTTTGTTCTAATTTTATTTACATATTTTTTGCGATTTACCATCAGTGAGACAAAATCCCGTTGGCAAAAGTGAGACAGTGTCTAACTGTTGGTTTTTATGTTTGCTTTGAATAATTAGTTAAAAAAAATGTGTTATCCCCTTTTATTAAGACATGGCTCATTTCAGGAATCACATTTCACCAAATTGAAGTGCGCTATTTTTTTTTTTTTCATGAATAATGAATTCGTTTTTGTTTTATATCCTTTTTTTTCACTGAAGACATTTTTGTTAACTTTTATTTGCGCTATTTATTTTTTTTTCGTTAGTTTTATTCATAAGACTTTTTTGAATAATAAAATATAAATGTTTATTAAACAAAACTTTTTTTAATTAAATATTTGTTGGAAGTGTCTCGTTGAAGGAGGAGGACTGTCTTACTGTTGGAGCATAGGTACAAACAGTGAGACAAAAGAGGTACTGGGACATTTTGATTTAAATTATTTTATCGGTTAAGGTAAAATTGATTTTGAGTATGCAATAAACTGCACAAATAATAAATCTACCTAACGCAATTTAAATCATGTAATTGCTTCGAATACTTTTTTCGATATAGTCATTTGAAAAAAAAGTGTCTCACTGTTAGTAACTTTCCCCTACGTTTTTATAAACTTCAGCGATGTTCTCGGCCGATCTTGTGCGTAATGATTGGTCTAACTAATACTCATATTCATAATAAAGTTTTATCATTTGGTCGTGCTGTTCAATCGTATTATTTGCCATGTTGATTTAGCATCAGTAACTGAATAGTAAAGAACAGTTTTGACAGATGTCATCAAAACAACATGGCCGCCACAGAACCCCGAAATCTACCTGCGCCAATTGAAAAACTCGTTATACATAATGTTGTTATTATGTTTATGTTGTGCATGTTCATCTTATTTTTACTTTTAAAGATTTTTTTTCTCAAAAACTATCTCACAGATTAAAAAAAAAAAAATCAAAAAATTTAATTTAGTAAAAGCTAGGTAATGGTTGAAAAAATTTTTCCAAAATGGTTATTTTTGGTACCCCCATGGCACCATTTTTTTGTTTTTGATTTTCTCAAAAACGGTACCACCGATTTTGATTTTTTTTTATTCTAGTGCTACCCAGCAGTTTCAATATTACGAGTATTGTGTATTCAAATTTTCAAAAAAAATTTTTTTTTGGATTTTAAGATTCGATATCTCAGAAACGGCTCAATATTTTTGTTTGTAAATTAAATTTGTATTTGAAAAATAATAAAAACTTTAAATTGGCGTACCAAAATTTTTTCTGAAAAAGTTTCAAATTTTTTTTATATAAAAGCTTGTTTTTTTAAGAAACCACTACAAAGACTTATAATTTTTGTTCTTGCATAAACCTATATTTGCTTGAATCATATGGCATCCTGTTTTTAGCTCCAACTACTAAAGGAGTTGTTTTAGTCTATTAAAAAATTAATTTTATGATTATGAACAGTTTTTCTCTAATAACATTCATTTTTAAAATTCTTAGTCGTTTACATAAGTTGGTGCGGCCCAGTCGTGCATTTTGTTTTAAACTTATTTTTAACTGTAATTTTTTTTTTTTTTCAATAAATTATTTTTAAAATTTCAGTTCAATTCAAAGTTGAAATTGTGTTTACGTACAATGCCATTTCCCGACTTTGACAACTTTGAGTGCGAGCAATTCGGGTTTCGATTCTGCAATTAAATTCAGAAACATGTTCTCTTCTTTTCAGAAGAGGAACTGCCAGTCTGTATGCCAATATACACGCTTTTGGATTACTATTCAAAAAGACTATTCATGTGTGTGATGTTTAGAATAGAAAATGTCAAATTATTATTTAAATACCAGGGATGTAACATTGCCAGTACAATAAGAAAAAAAAAATAATACAATTTGCATTTCATAGCTCAAAATTTTAAGTCTCCAAAAATCTCTAAAAATAATCTTTTTTCTCTGACTGAGTTGGAGACTCCGCTAGATCTACTGCCAATGTTACTAGTTCACTTTTGCCGTCGACAAATTCCTAAAATTCACCATTTACATTTCTACAATCCAGTCCAAAATGTTTTACATTCCAGACATAAATACCTACTGCCGTATGGTGAATGAACCTTTAAAAAGATTTCGACTTAAGTCTACTGATCGTGCGCAATCGAGTTGAACCAAACCTATTTCAATTCAAACGTCTTCAAAGGGGTTGAAACGTGATTCAATTTCACTTCAGCTATGCAAACGTTCTCATTAAAGTCAGAGAACAATTCGTTTGATCTCTTTTTTTTATTTGTAATTTGTTAATGAACCATCGAAAAAGTGTATGTGTTTTTGCACATCCAATGGTAAATAATTTGCACCTTCTCTTTTTATAAACCTGACGAATCGTACCGCGAATTTCTTAAACCTTAAACAAAATCATGATCGCCACAGCTTCCATAGAAATACGAACAAGTCATGTATTCTGATCGACCAGGAAAGCAGATTAACTTCTCCATTCCTCCCATACGAAACGATCATTAGCTATACTAGATCAAAAATTAAAAATCCAAGGTCAATCAATCTAATCTCCAAAAAATCAAACAAAAAATTTAAAATACAAAGTTGCAAAAAGTCAAGTTCGCTCAGATTAGATAGGTAGAAGGATAAATCAATATCGACAAAGTTGGAAAACGAAAAAAAAAACCATAACCAGCCACTTCTTGAAAGTGCTGATGCCAAAAACAATATAACCGCACATAACAAAACTCATAATCCATCATAATTAGCAGTCTGATGGCCAACATGCACATTCAAATATAATTTTGCAACCTAATACAAATCATTTTCGGTTAGGCAAGCGTTTCCGAGATAAACTGACAGCGCGCTGTCAGCAAACCTCAAAATCCCATTCGATAACTCACAAAAGGCATGTGTCAACGTTATGACACCACATTTCTTAGCCATGTCAGTAGTTGGCGAATATCTAAGACGAAGTCTGAATCTGAACTTGTAGTGACCATCAGCCAAATCGAAATTCCCCTTTACCTATTGTCAAATCGAAGAACACAGAAGACTCAAGCCAACGCCAAACCCAGGGGGACTTAGCTAAGATGTTTCATATGGGATTAAAATTAAATCGAGCTTTGTGTGATCTTCGTTGGGTATAAAATGATATTATTTGAATCTGATCAAATCTGTATTCGTTTGTATATGTTGATTTTCGCCTGAGACCAAAGCAGAGATCACAGACTCAACAAAACTGTGAGTTAAGATCCAGAAAATGCGACGGGACTAGTCAGCCTCTGTCGTGGTGCTGTCATCAAACTGTTGGCGCATTGACTAATCCCATGCTACATCTGTCTGGCCCTGCTTATTATTTTTTGTTGGATTTTTTTTTTGGCAATGTCAAGAATCAAAACCTGAGGCATGAACTCAATCCCGCGAGCAAGAGCTTTGGGCATGAGAGAGTCTGGGTTAAAGAAGTGAACTGCCCGAACTGCGCCGAAGATGCATGCACATGGCTAAACATTTTTAGACCCAAAATCAATCCACGAGCGGAATTTGGAATTCGGATTGGCTCCATCGTCATCCTCATCAGCGTCAGAAGCAACAGCAGCACCATCATCAGCAGGGCTCTGTGGATTAAGCTTCTCTCTGGGTCGCATGTCCACATAATTCATCCTCGACTCGACTCGGCATTATGGAAGTGGAAGACAGTTTTGTTGATAGTATTGGCTTGTTTCGATTTTGGTCTTTTTTGTCTTTGACGGCAATGTCGAACTAAATAAGACGATCAAGGAGAGGATTATAAGGACTCAAAAGGATCCACGAAATATCGTTGATAAATGTATCCGCAAAACATAATAAGCGAAGATAAAGAAAGTTAATACCCTGGCAAAAATAACGTCATGATAGGTTTCGACATATTCCCTTTAATGATAACTGTCAGGTAGTTAAATTAGCGAATGTGTCAGTGAGATATCAAAAAGAAATTGTATGACTTAATTAGCAGACCATCGATCATTTTGTATTTGCTTTACAAAATACTCAAATCTCCTTGGCGAAAACAAAATGTTGGTACAATTATAGTGTGTCGCACAAGAAAGGGAATAGGAGGAGAATTTCTCGATTGAACATTAAAATATATACGGTGCGATTTTTCAATGGAAAGATGGAAACTGCTAAATGATGAATAATTAAATCGAATGCCAGTGCTCTAAGCTCAACTGAAAATTTAGTTAAAATATTTCGCATTTCCAACAAACTTCGAAAGTGTGGAGTGGGGTAGGGGTCTTTCCGCGAGATTCTGTTCGGCATTTTCAATTTTTCAAAGGTTAATTCGCCAATTTTTATTTTGCATATCGTTACTTCAATTTTATCTAATTTTTGGAATTTTAGTTGGCATTTTCCATTTTGCCAGGATCGATTCGCCAATTTATATTTTACGTATGCATAGTAGACATCTGCAACGAATGGCTTGAAACCACTTCCAAGCCATTCTATATTTTTTCAAATACACTATTTGCTGCTTTCACTTCTTCCAAAACAGAACAAATGAATCATCACCCCGTACCAAAACAATAGAATCGTGTATTTACTCGAAACGAATACACAATTGATTTGTTTTCTCAAATGCATCGAATACAGCGAGTTTATATCGAACACATCGAATACACCAAATAATACACTAAACACACCGAGTACACCAAACGAACTGAGAACTTTCAATTGCAAAGAATGTAAGGGTGAACAAATAGAAAAGTTGTTCATGCCGATTTAAGAGTTTGAGTGAAATTGCCGGTGTGGTTAAACAAAATTAAGAATGCTTGAGATCTCTGGCTTTAACTTTTAATCAAATTGTCCGATCATCAATGTGAAGGTCAATAAAGAAAGTGGAAATCTCAAGCTAAATTTTGGTAAAAACTATTGGGAAAGGGTAAAACTGAGAATATTAAAAGAATGAGTAAATTTCTTTTAATTTAAATGATTGTTATGAATTTAAGAATCTTAAGATGGAAATTTACTATCCTAACGATTGTCTATAAATATTTCATAGGCTATATCTTGATGCATGCAACTGCTGGAGACCAGGTAGAGAAACTTTTTTTAATTTCTCACTAAAATTTAAAATTAAAATCGTGACAAAAATGCCGATTTTAGTGTAACATTTCTAACTTGAGTATTAGTATTTATAAATGAGGTCAATAGTTCAATGCAATATGGTCATCTTTATTTTTGTTTAAATTTTTTTCCAAACTGACACCAAATTTAATACTAAAAAGCTGTGTGAAACAAAACTGGGATAGGTTCTTATAATTAAAAATTCAAAAGTTGATGAAAAATTTCTGAATATTGAACAAAAATTAAAACTCATTTATTGCCCCAACCTTGCTCTAAGATAATGCCGCACAATATTTTACGAATAATTCATTAAGTTAGACACTAAAATTGGTCATAAGGATTTAAAAAAAAATCAATTTTCATAAAATAATTCAAACGAGATGGTTCATAAATTAGTTTCTAACAGATCTTTAAAATTAAGGTCTGAGAATACTGTCATTAAAGCAAATATACAATTTGTGAAAAGAGATTTTCCAACTCTAAATGATTAATCTGAAAAAAAAAAAAAATATTAAAAGAAATTGAAGTAGTGTTTTTTTTCCATTGACTAAAAATGTAAGATCTACTAAATTAAAAATAGAGAAAATAAGTATTTTTATATTATTGGTTTGCATATTCTTTAAATATACATATTATGTAAAAGATTGCAAAACCTTAAATCTAAGAGGAGAGCTAATATAAAAGTATTTTTAAATTAAGTTTTTTAAAGGCTTGGTTTTTTCGACTAGGTGCTTTTCCCAGTATATATCACTCATTAGTTTTGACATTATTAACGCATTTTGGCAAATTATATTTTCTACAAATAATCTCTTATTCAAATATTTAAAACATAACCATGTTATTCATGGAAAAATTGTATTATAGTATGTTCTATAAAAATTGCAAGAAACGTTTTAGTACATTTTCTTTGAACATATTTCATTTTCAAGGAAGGTGTAAGAAAAAATTGCAAATAATTATCGATTTTGCTATACAAATTTGCCTATAATTCCAGAAATACTGCTTCGATGATCTTTAAAATTTATAGGTGTCTAAAGAAAGGTACAAATATCGAAAATTACAAAATAATAAAAGATACAGGAAGCTACAAACTGTTAATGGCTTAGTAAGTAAGCATGTTTCTATATTATAATATTCCTGGAAAAAATGTGTGACATACGTTACATTGACCCATACTTAACAATAATAATATTTATAGAATGCGTTTTGTACGAGTATATAGTAAGTAAATCAAAAAAAAAAAGAAGACAATAACTATGTTTTAATTTTTTTTATTTTTCAAAATATATTTTCTAAGTCATTTAATATTTCAGTTTTGCTTACATTGTTATGTAAAAACATTATTTTGTTAACCAAATTTGGGTCAGAACCAATTAAACTACGTTTTTCTGAGATTAATTGTCTAGCGGATGAAAAAATTCGCTCCGAAGCAGCACTACTTGCTGGTGTTGATAATATCAAACAGCTAACTTTAAATAGCAATGGAAATTCCATTTGGTGTAAGTGCCACCACTGCAACAGGTTGAAATCATCGCGATAAGTTACATTTGTTTTTTCATACTCCTCGAGTTCGTTATGTACTTTATCCATTAGACTTAAGACTTCTACAGGTGAAATAAAATCTTCGAATATATTGTTCGATAATAAGCTAGACAACGGTTGTTGTATAATTTGTTCTGAAGCTTCTTCTGCCTGTTCAGGTATTTCATTTATACAGGGTGATTGGCATAAGGTGTGACAAAAAGCTAGGGCGTGTAGGTTGGACTTAGACAAGAAAAAAATCGTATGGGAGGGGGGGGTCTATTTCCCCCCGTTTAGGCGGGAGGGGCAATTTAAGAAAAAAATCACTTAAAACAGAAAAAAAATTATTAAAAAATAATGGTGATACCAACAGAGTAATGCTATAGCATTTTGAAAAGCCAGAAATACATTCTTTAATTTTGTTTTTAAATAAAGTTGTTCGAGTGAATAGTTTTTGAAAAATTAATTTTCAAAATCAAAATTTTGAAAAAAAAAATGAAAAAATTTTTTTTAAACAATTTTTTTTCAAAATTTTACGTAATTAAGTATTATTTTTGTATTCAATACTCAATGCTCTTATTAATTTTTGATCAAACACAAAAAACCGGATGTCAAAATGTTTTGTAGTTTTTGAGAAAATCAAAAATAACAAAAACTACTTTTGTTCTAAGAAAAGCCTTTTATTTTAGTTTTTACGTTTTTGGATTCTTATGTAGGTGAATTTACGATTGAAAGGATTAACTTTCTTTTTACTATTCTTTTAATTATCGTCTTATAAGCATACAATAATGTGACAAAGTACTGGATTAACCATATTTCACACATTTTTTCATTGAGAACACCTGCGTGAGAGCATTGGTTTAAAATTGACCTGCCACTTTTTTATTATGGTGGGGTCGGCTTGGCGTAGGTGGATTTACGAAAAAAAGGATTAATTTTTTTTGTAAATTTTTTTTATTATCAGTCTTATAACCATACAATAAAGTGACAAAGTACTGGATTAACACATTTTTCATTGAGAACACCTGCGTGCGAGCATTGGATTAATATT